>JAODAL010000647.1:0-288546 GCA_025379985.1 Phyllomedusa bahiana
GATAGGGACAGTATTATAGTAGTTATATTTTTGTACACAGGATATAGTATTATAGTAGTTATATTCTTGTACATTGGGGCAGTATTATAGTAGTTATATTCCTGTACATGGGGGCAATATTATAGTAGTTATATTCTTGTACATAGGGAGCAGTATTATAGCAGTTATATTCTTGTACATGGGGGCAATATTATAGTAGTTATATTCTTATACATTGGGGCAATATTATAGTAGTTATATTCTTGTACATAGGGAGCAGTATTATAGTAGTTATATTCTTGTACATAGGGGGCAATATTATAGTAGTTATATTCTTATACATTGGGGTAATCTTATAATAGTTATTTTCTTGTACATAGAGGGCAGAATAATAGTAATTACAGTATATTTTTGTGTATATGGTCAGTATTGTAGTTGTTTTATTTCCATACATAGGGCCAGTATTATAGCAGTAATGAGTATTTATCGGAGTAACGGGGTACATAAGGGAAATTATTTTCTTTTTTTTTTCTGTTTCTCACTAAATATCTATGGAGAAAGTAAGCTGATATTGCTGACATCATGTAACAAATCATTATAAGACTAACTCTTATCAAACTCTCTATCCTTATAGTGGTTATTTTCTGATGGTAACACATAAATCAGAGACCTATGCTGCACTATAGAAATAAATAGAGGTCTGTTAGAAGATACCATTTTTTTCACCAATCAGTGCCAGTAAGACTCTATAAATACTTGTTGTTCTTAAAGATAGCCCGTATCCCCGAAAACAGAACTCCCTCAAAGCTTAAAACAGTGCAATATCTCCAACTCTTCAAGGATTTATTTTAAGAGAGATTCTTTGGGGGCGCTCTCAGCGTGAGGGACACGTTCATCTGAGTCAGTGCATGGAGGATCAAAGATGATATCCATAATAACGAGAGGATGGTTACAGGGAGGTATGACCGAGCAAATCTGGTGAAAAGCATTACAACAGCGCCCCCTCGGGTATATTAGGTCTAATACAACTCATTCATTTATAATGCACATGATATTCTTCCTTTAACATACTGTTTGTCTGTATCATAGATGTACTGTATATGTATATGCTGTATGTATCTGTTTGTGTGTTCCGTGCTTTAGAAAACCCATTTCCGAATAACCAATTATAAAATTCTAAGTTTATAGAGGGGTTTCCTCTGTTTAGGATCTTCATCTTTTGGACAAACTGAGCTTCGGAACCCCCCCAACACCCCCTTTAAAAAACCAAAAGCCCCCCCCGCCAAAAACCCCGGGGGCCCCCCGGGGGGCCCCTTTTCGCCCCCCCCTAATCCCCGGGGGGGGGCGGGGCGGGGGCCCGCTCCCCGGCCCCCTAGACAAGCTTGTTTCGGGCGGGCCCCCGCCGTAAAAATGTGCATGTCCTTTCTCCCCCGCGGGGATTTGCCCCAGGGGGAGGGCGACGGAATCCATGTTCTTATAGGCAGTGGATTACCGTCTGACTCGACGCCGATTGGCGCCGTATTGAAGCGCAAATCCGGCGGGATCGGCGGCCAATGCGCGGCAAATAGCGTGTCATCAAGTGCCTAAGGGGACAGTGAAAACAAGCAACTTTGCAATTGGATGTTATTTGCAAAGCTGTTAAGTTTTCTCTGTCTCCCTTATTCTCTGTTTTAGTAAACATACTTACCCAGTCCCGGTCTGATCCCGCCTCCTCTTCTATTCGTTGCCGGCTCTTCTAATTTGAATTCCGGCCGGCCCACGGTCGCAATCACAGGAGCGCACATTCCTGCGCATGCTCCGTGATGCTGGCCGGGTCTTTCTTCCCCTGCTCAGTCTTTCTGTATTACACACGTTCCGGGCATGTGCAGTTGCCTGGAATGTGTGTGATACATGAGCGCAGTCCTTCCCCGGCCTCTTTCTTCCCCGGCTGCCTTTTTTTTTTATAGTAAAAAAAGTGTGTACTATCTGAGCGCATTCCTTCTCCGCTCCCTGTCCTCGGCGAGATTTGGCAGGGAGCGGACATCTCCGGCGCATATCATTATATTTTTATTGGTATGTGGGCATTATTAAAATTTTTAATGACATAATGTTCAGAGCTGTGTGCTGTTCCTGTGCACACTGACTCGGGAGCGAGCACAAACAGTGAAGGGGGGGGGATGATGTCATCCCCCTTCAGTTAAGAAACACCCAGTTGGGAGGGGAAGCAACACCCCTGGATTTCAGGAACTGACAAACTGAAAGTAGAATGAAACACACGAACTGATGAAGCGATAAATCCCCTTTAATACCAGAGATCTCAGCTAGGAGAAATTTTGTGATTGGCTTATTTTCAGAGGAGTTTTTTTTTTTTTTTTTTTTAACAAATAGCAGTTGTCCAAGGTGGAGAACTTAAAATATTGAAATTGGTCACTGCTGGATTTTTTTGGGTCCGGTTTGCAAGATCCTATTTTCTCAGTTCCCACCTACATTTGACGTCCCCTTGTTGATGGGAGGTGGCTTAAACAGTTTTGATCAAAAATGTGAACTAAGAACCTCAAAAAATTTTCATGTATCCTAAGTAGCAGAAATGCTTTTCCAAAAATTCCTATGTTTTTTTTTTTCTTAGTTTTTTAGTTAATAGTGTGCTGCTGATATTGGATTGTGTTTGTATGTTCCTGCCACACCAGTGTGCACCTATGCTCATTTTTTTCCAAAAATTTTTTGGGATGTGCAAAACCAAATATTGTTTTCTAGACTGTTTCTATGGTGGAGTGGCTGCCTCCTCGTTGTTTTTTTTTGCACTCCACCCACCTGCACAGGCTTTTAAATCAAGGCAGTGTACTTAGTAGCTGGAACCGTCTCTCCCTGAAATGTGGGGGCCTGGATAGGCACTAAGAGAGCTAACGTTAGTGTAGGTTTCCACCTGTATTGTGGTCCCCTTGCTGATTTGGAGGAGGGCTTAAGCAGTTTTGATCAAAAATGTGAACGAAGAACTTCAAAATTTTTCATGTATTCTACGTAGCAGAAATGCTTTTCCAAAATTCCTATGTTTTTTATTATAATTTTTTAGTGCTAGTAGTGTGATGTTTATATTTGATTGTGTTTGTATATTGCTGCCACACCAGTGTGCACCTATGCTAATTTTTTTCCAAAAATTTTTTGAGATGTGCAAAACCAAATATTATTTTCTGGACTATTTTCTCATAGCACAATATTAAAATCACGCTGCAGTAATCCTGCGGTCACACGCTGCCATTGGGTCTTTAAGAGTTTTCCTATATATTAATACTGATGGACTATATATAAGGCTACGTGCACACGCAGGGGACAAGATACTCGCCGGATTCTAATCATAATCCAACCAGTATTTTACACTTTGTTTTTGTACCCGTTTTTTGGATTTCAGCTGTTTCATTCAATTGAACAGTACTATAATCCGCCATCTTTAAGTGACATACGCTGGTCTACAGAGCCACTTACCTGCTGTTCTATATGGTCCTGCAAAAAAGAAAACCAGGATTTCTTTATAGATGTCAGTCCGTCACTAAACGCCTCCTTGGGTCTCCAGAAGTCTTTGGGTAGAAGGTTGGGTCCCCCAAAGGCTTCTCTCAGGAGGTATTTTTTCAACTCCATTCTGTGCACAATAAGAAAACGTCATAATATTTTCCCCCTAAAGGAAAATGTATGGCAATATAAAAGCTCTGTACTTAGGCATCCGCGTCATGGGGTAGAGAGGGTAGTTCTTTTTAAAAGCGTGTTCCAGGAAAGGCACTCGAAGTTAAAGCCTAGTGACAGAAACACCAACACAGAGGTCCATTAAGGTAGGCCAAATAGGGGACATGTTGATTTTTGGTGCCCAGGCGCCATTTTTGGCGCATTGGAAATGAGAATGCCCCTGAATTATGCCCCTGTTTCTGCGGGTCTTGGTTTTGCGTTTCGCTACAAAAAGCGAATTCAGGCTCAGGTAAACCACTTTTAAAGTGTTACGTTCCAGCTTTTAATTTTTGGGGATTTTGCTGTATAAAGCTATAAATTGTGCTTTGTGGTTTTAGTGCGACCCCCCCGACGCCCCGATTCAGCCCTTTAAAAGTGCCCGGGGTTGTAATCTCCGTAGGGATGCACCGCTATGCATCGAGCGCACGGGCTGGGGCCAGTTTTTTGGGTTGGGAAAGGAGGATATAGCTATAAACATTATATATATATTATATATATATATATATATATATTTATTATTATTTTAAAATTGTATTTCATTTCCAATCCTTCCTCCTAAAAACATGTTGTCTGAAATTAGATAGCGGTTCCCTTTAAGAGAGCAATGCTTGCTTACACAGGAGTTCCCATTCTGCGGATGAGGGTTGTAAATTGCTTTGTTTAGTTGAAAAAAAGGGGAAACACTGCCAGTGCAGGTGAAATCAAATTAGCATAGTTTAAACAGTTTTTGGTTGTCAAAACTAAGCGTACCTTAAAGTTTTTGGATGGTTTACAGTTTCATGAGGAAATAAAAAAAAATCATGTGTATTTACGTTTTGCTTCAACCCGACCTTTTATGATCTAAACTAAAAAAAAAGTATTAAATAATTATAAGTGTGGCCCAAAATGCAGTTGGAACCCGAGAGAAGCTTTTTTTAGGACAATTAAAAAGAAGAAACCCCCCCCCCCCAAAACCTTTTTAGAAGCCCAAGATCCTATTTTGGAAAAAAAAAATTTTCTTTACTCCAATCTGGCAATCAAAAAAATCCGGATCACAACTCCGAATCCAGGTCACTATTTAATTGTTATATTATCATTAGAAATTTCCAGACCTTCTCCAGAATCCTGGCACTATAACTTTTTATTTTTTTCATCTAGAAAAATCTCCAGACCCTTCCCAGAATTCGGTACATAAAATTGATTTTTACTCTAGAAATGTATCCCGACCCTTTCCAAATCCGGTCCTATAATTGTTATATTTTAATCTGAAATGTATCCAGACTTCCCAGAATCCCGGGGCACTATAAAATTGTAACAAAAAAAAACATCTAAAATGATCCCGACCCTTCCGAATCCCGTCACTAAACTTTTTCATTATTACATCTAAAAGTTCCCCGACCCTTCTCCAGAATCCCGGCACTATAATTGTTATATTGTAAAACTAGAAAAGTTTATTTTCCAAAAAAAAAAAAAAAAAAAAAACCCCCTTTTCCCGAAACCCCGGGCCCATAATTGTTTTATTATACATCTGAAATGTATCCAGACCCTTTCCGAATCCCCGGGGCACTATAACTTGTTATATTTTCATCTAGAAAAAGTATCCGACCCTTCTCCAGATCGGTACTATAACTTGTTTTATTATTACATCTAGAAATGTATCCGACCTTTTTCCCGAACCCCGGTCACTATAACTTGTTATATATTACATCTAAAAAATGTATCCAGACTCTTCCCCAGATCCCGGTCACTATAACTTGTTATATTATTACATCTAGGAATGTACCAGACCCTTCTCCAGAATCCCGGTCACTAAAAACTTGTTATATTATTACATCTAGAAATGTATCCAGCCCCTTTTGGACTTGTTAATGAATTCACCCTGCCCAAGTTCCTCTGGCAGAGAGTTCCACAGTTCACTGCTTTTTACAGTAAAGAATCCCTTTCTATTAGGAAACCTGCTTTCCGGGTAGACGAAAGAGGACGCCCCCTTGTTCTGGATACAGTCCTGGGTATAAATAGGTCTTGGGAGAGATCTCTATATTGATCTTTGATATATTTATACATATTTATTATGTCCCCTGAAGCCGTCTTTTTTTCTAAACTAAATAACTAAACTTACTCTCTTTCTGGTATTGCAGTCCACCCAGTCCTTTTATTATTTTTGTTGTGCCTTTGTACCTGTTCAAGCTCTACAATGTGCTTTCCTGTGCACTGCTCCCCAAAACTGTCCCCAATGTCCCCTGTGTGGTCTGATCAGTGACTTTTATAATGGGAGAATAATGTTCTCATCATGTGCATCTATGCCCCTTGTAATACGCCCCATAATCCTATTTGCTTTGGCAGCTGCTTCCTGTCACTGGCTGCCACAATTAAGGATTCCCAAGTCCTTCTCCAGTCACTTTTTCCCAGCGTTTAACATGTAGTCATGTAATGGATTTTTCCTCCCCATGTGCATAACCTTGCATTTATCCATGTTATACCTCATCTGCCACTTCTCTGCCTCCAACTTATCCAGATCCCTTTGTAATAGAACATTATCCTCTATTGTGCTAATTACTTTACACAGCTTAGTATCATCTACAAAGACTGATATTTTACTGTGCACTCCTTTTGCAAGTTCATTAATGAATATATTAAAATGAAAAAGGGCCCAATACTGACCCTTGTGGTCCCCACTAGTAACAGTAATCCAGTCTGAGTATATACCATTAATCACCACCCTTTGTTTCCTATCATTGAGTCAGTTTCTTACCCACTTGTACACATTTTCCCCCAGTCCAAGCATTCTCATTTTACTTACAAACCTTCTATGTGGCACAGTATCAAATGCTTTAGAGAAATCTAGATATATGATATACAGTGCCTCACCCCAATCCAGTCTAGAACTAACTTCCTCATAGAAGCTGATGAGATTAGTTTAACAGGACCAATCCTTTGTTACATCATCAGAGCTTCCCCTGGGGAAGCCAATCAGTGTTCCTGTTATCTTCAGCTCTGATACTGCTGACAATGACCCGACTGTCGGAGTTGCTGTTAGCAGTACCGGTACAATATATCGCACTGTACAGCTATACAGTACAGCTTTTCATCGGAGATATATGTCATGAGTCATGATCTATATCTCCGACAGTTACTGACACTTAACATTGGCAGTACAAATTTTATATTGACAGTGGCCCCCCTAGGAAACACATATTGGATGGGCTGCTGGTCACCTGGCCAGGTGGAAACCCTAGGTGAGGGCAAGTCATAGTCCAATGTAGTAATAGTTCAATGAACCTCAATGGCTGTTCTGAGTCAGACTAATGCTCACCCGTGTGCAGCGGTTGTTCTATCAGCACGAAGGACGTCAAACAGGTAAAGCTCTCGCAGTAGGCGCTGGCTGTCTTCTGACGCTTCTTCTGGAGAAGGGGCCTGTAAAGAGATTGTTGATCCAAATAAAGCATGACCACAACATTACTCAATACAGGCTTTGGGCTCTGCTAATTTCTGCAGACATTGCATAGGCATTATATAGGTGGTGCCCTACTAGGACCTTCCAACTCAATAACATCACCCATACTTGTTAACATTCAAAAAGCCAGAATTGGGATATGAGGCTCTGAACACCCCTAAAGCATTCACGAACACCCTCCAATCACCTACTTTTGGTTGTAGTTTGCAAAAACCTTGCTCTTTTGTGGCCTAGTTTGCTGAAATGTGCAACCAAAATCAAGACTGTTGGTAAGTATGCACCTCCCCTACACTCCAGGGCTGATACTATAAAGTTTGGGCTCTACTTGTTTCTCCCAGAACATATCTCTTTGTATAGAAAAGGAAGCACACGGGGCATGGGAATTGTCAGCCACTGACACTGAACATTGAAGGGGGTGTCTGAAATGTTTTATAAATCCACGATTATTAAAAACATTTAAAAAAAAATTAAAGGGGTTGTCTCACTACATCAATTCATCTCATCTCAGTCCCCTTTTTTCACTGTTGTAGAACCACCCACAGCCTGAGGAGACAGAGTGAGTGTAAAACTAGTTGTGACTCAGTGAAACAGCCTAGTGAGAAAACCTCTTTAACTTACCCCTAAAACTGGTGTTCCCTGTTGATCCCCCAACAATGACATCACTCCCAACATTCAATCACTGGCCTCATCCATCTTGTGCTGTGCATGCAAGCAGAAGCCATTGAGGACAGTGGTTGTAGCATCATGTGAACAGTAGACATGATGTCATCGGGGGGCGGGGCGATTGGTGGGTAACCTTACAGCAGTGCCAGCACTGGAGTAGTGGTGATTTTGGGGGTAAGTTCAAGGGGTTGTATACTAAACAAAATATATATAAAAATTGGACCAGGATGGACAAAAATGGAATAAAACCTGATACTTGCCTAGCTGCCCCCCGACACTGTTGCACCCTAGCTCCCGGTGATCTGCTCCTTTTGACTTCCGGGTTCTTATTCCAACACAGAGGAGAGGCTCGTGCTACATTCATTTACAATGAAACACGAGCCTCTCTTTGTCGGGACAAGAATCCGAAAGTTAGGAGGAGCGGATCACCAGGAATTCCGGAGCAGCAACGGCGTGGGAGAGCTAGGACAGGTTTATGGGCTGAGAAGCAGACCCGGAGACCAGACTCCAGCCCCATGACATAAACTTTGAAGAAACTTTGACAAGCGCTACACATTTAGGAAATTCTCACTTTTGGAATTAGGTTACCTTATGACGGGGTTTGACATTAAAGGGCTTGTCCATTTAAACAATTATACCTAGTTGTCCCCCGCTGCTCCATTGCTCCCGGTCCCGGTTATCCGCTCCTCTCACTTCCAGGTTACTGTTTCGACACAGAGGAGAAGCTTGTACTAAATTCACTTACAATGGAGCTTCTCCTGTGTGTCATGACAAGTACAATTTTTTTCTGATTTTGCATTATTTCAAAAAATACAGCAGGTTTTTTTTTGCTTGTTTGCGATGGTTTTTGGTTTTTGACTTCCCTTTTGGGGTCTAGCCCCCAAAGCCCCCTTTTTACTGGGCAAGACATAATGTAGGCACAGAGCTGGTCGGTAACCTAGGCAACCATCTGTGAACAGGCAGGAGAGGTAACCTTTTGTATCTTCGAAATAATGTAAAATGAGAACAGAAGTGTATTTGGTTAGAATGTTTATTTACCTTTACCTACTTGTGTAAAACTAAATCAATGAGGGGGGAATAGCCCTTTAAGAGATGACAATACCCCTTCTAAGGTGGGAGAATATTAACCTTGTGGAAGTAGATGTAGCCCTGGGTGAGTTCGTCAGAGCCTTCACCGGAAAATATCACCACACTGTCCGTCTTCTTTCGTATGTACTAGGAAATCAAATACATCCCTGAGAAAATACAAATTAGTAATTATATATTACTGGTAACCCCTCAATCGCAGAATTCTTGCACCCTGTACAATGACTGCAGTCTATATATATATATATATTTTATATTCCCCTCACCGGCCAAATTTTTTTTGGTACACCCCCGTCCAACTGCTCGGTTTTAAACTTAATTTCCCAATCACCAATCCATGGCGGCAACTCAGTGCTTTTAGGCATGGAGAAATGGTCCCGGGCAATCCCCCCTGGGAGTTCCAAAAACCCACAAACAGTATGGGGAAAAAAAGGTTTATTTGGTTCCTTTGAACGGGCATGGGTTTTTTTGGGGCCAGAAAAAGGGGTCTTGGGATTTTTAAAACTGCTGATCCCCCTGGGGGTTTTTACGCCCCAAAACCCTCTCTAGGGTTTACGAGAAAGGTCCGGGAAAAAAAAAAAACATCCAGGGGAGCGGCAGTCCTGTGGGGGGAAATGCCTTGTTGGGGCCCGAGGTCAAAAAGGAAGGGAAAAGGGCCCGACGGGGTTTTGAGCTGAAAGAAAGGCAACAGTGACTTAAAAAAAAAAAAAAAGGCCCCCCTTTTTTAAACCAAAGGGAGGGGAGAAGGGAAACCCCTGAATGCACAGTACGGGGCAACCCTTTTAGGGGGGAAATGGGGTTTCAGCAGCAAAAAAAAGACCCACCGGGGGCCACTCCCCTTTTTGCTAAAAAACAGGAAACTGGGGGCTCCAATTTGCCCAAATCATCGGGAAAATTTGGCAGTAGAAAATTAGGAAAAAAACGGTTTTCCTTGGGCTGATTTAGTCTCGATTTCGCTGCGACATTCGGAATGGTTGGGTCAGAAATTTTTCCCCCAAAAAAACATGAAACATGGATCCCTTTCCCGTTGTTCAACGGTTCAGGGTGGGTGGGGGGGTGGGGGTTTTTTGGGGGGGGAAAATTTTCTTGGCACCTTTGGGCCCCCCTTGGGACCCAAATTTAGCATTTTTTGGGTTTTTCAAAAAACCTTGTGGGAATCTAGCCACGAAAATTGAGGCCCGTTCCCGGAAAGGCCCCAAAAAGGGGGTTTCCCAAACCCCCTTACTTTGCATGGGGTTAACCCCCAAAAAAGTGGCCCCGGGGGTGTGTGTTTTATATATTATATTAAATATATATTTTTTTATAAATATATATATATATCCATCCACTACACTGGAGTTAAAGGGCACAGTTGGGGGTGAGGGTTTTACTAACTTTAAAGGGGTTGAATCATTCATAAAAAGGTCTTCAGAATTTAAGGGGGGAGTTTAAAACAAGCAACTTCGCAAATTTGATTGTCATTAAACAAAAACTGTCTTGTTATCCCCAGGGCCCCCTTTTCTTTTGTTTTTGTTTACACTGGGTTTCTAGTGCTGGGGGCGGGTCCCTCCCCTTTTATTTTTCTGTTTCACCCCCCGGCCCGGGTGTAAAAAAACGGGGTTGCATTCCTGCCTTTCCTCAAAATAAGGGAAAAGGCACATTTTCACTCTGAAAAGCCAGAAAGGGAAAAAGAAAAAACAGTTTCGGGGTTCTTTTTAAACAGGGAAAAACACAAAACCGTGTGTCGATCCCCGCCTTCTGAAAGAAAGGGGGATCTGTTTCCCTTTTAGGGAAAACTGGGAATTCAAATTTTAACAAATTTTCCCCCCTGTGAGGGGGAGGGAAGGGGGATCATGCCAGTCTTTGGAAATGAAAGCAGCCTGTGGTTTTGTATACAATCTTTCAAAATAAGAATGTTAGGGAGAGACACAGTGACCTTTGGACCTAGAAGGGGGGGGGGGGGGGGAAAGCCCTCAGTAGCCACCCATGAACATGAAGGGGGGATGATGTAAACCCCACGGGGGGGGAAGAAACGCCCTGCCTTTTGGGATTTTAGAACTGAAAAAAGCGTATAAATCAGGAACTAAAGAAGCGATATATCCCTTTTAAGTAACTTAATTTAAACCCCCCCTCCCCGGGCTTTTTGGTTTGGTACTGCCCACAATCCACCCACTCCTTGTGTAGCGCTTTATTGTAGGTGTTTAAATTTCAGCAGGAGCAGGGGCCTTTAGATTAGTGTAGGTTTAAATCGCTCTCCACTGCAATTCAGAAACGGGGCACAGTGGGTGATTTTAAATATGAGAAAACCCTCCCCCCTCCCTTCCTTTTCATTTACTTTTTCACTCACAATTTTCATTCCTTACAGTCCCTTTTTTTGTGGCACTGAATGTGGGTTTTAGCAGGGGCCACAAAAATGCTAAATTTTAAAATGGGTGGCACTGCATCGATCTCCTTCAACCATTCACCGTCCTAAATTTGGGGGGGGGGGGAAACCCTGCTTTCCCCCTGCATTTTTTTTTAAACATTAGGCCCAAGCCCCCTCCTACGGGCCCAAAAATTTTAAAAAAATGCCTTAGCAAAATCATGTGGCACCCATCCAAATTTTGGTGGGGGGTTTAAAAATTTTGGTTCAAAAAAATTACCCACAATAAGGCCGTTTTTGGGTTTATACCTTTAAAAATGAAACCCCGACACATATAAAGGAAGGGGGCCTTGGGGACTTCCACAAGGCAAAGGGAAATCCAAAATTGGGGACTACGTTTGGCCTATTATTTTGCTTTTACATGTTTTCGTGCCTGATCAAAAAAACTGTACTTTAACCCTCCTAAATAGAGCAAACCAAAATCTAACAAGCCCCGTGGACCCACCATGGCACCCGTCGGTTTTTTTTTTTTAAATTGTGTTTAAAAGGGTTTTGTAAAAAATGGAGGCCAAAAATGCCACGTGAATGGGGCCTAAGGCATAAAAAAATAGATTTTCTTTTTTTTTTTTGAGGGAAGATTAGAACCCCCCAAATTTTTTGCTGTCAGTAAATTTAGGGGAGTTGTACCCTTTGCTACCCACCCTTTAATGACCCAAACATCCACTTTTTTTGAGTCGTATGGGGCCCCGCCCCGTGTTCAGTCTGGCCCAGGAAACAGGGTTTTTCCCTATAAGGTCATATGAAAGTTTTGCTGACAAAAGAAAACCCCTTATAGTCAAAAATTCCCAAATCCATGGGGTTTTTTTTTGGTTTTTCCCTAACGGGATTCATATGCAAAAATGTCTTAACGTAATGTGCAATATGTACACTGTCAGAATGGGTGCATGCTCCCCAGGGAAGTGATTTAGTTTTGGGGGCCCACCAGGGGGAATTTTTTCTTGGGGGCCACCAGTGGACTTTTTCTTGTGGCCACCGGGGAAGTTGATTTCTTGGGGAAATCCGATGAAAAGATTTTTTGGGGGGGCCCACCATTGGCGTTGATTTTTGGGGGCCCACCAGTGGATTTTGTTTCTGGGGCCCCCCATTGGAGGGGGATTCTTGGGGTCCCCCAGTGGAGGTTGATTTTGGGGGCCCCAAACCAGTGGAGCTGATTCTTGGGGCCCACCATTTGGAGCTGATTTTTTGGGGGCCCAAACCAGGGGAGATGATTCTTGGGGCCTACAAGTGGAGTTGATTTTTGCTGCCCACCATTGGAGTTGAATTTTTGGGGGCCCCAAAAAAAAATGGAGTTGTTTTTCCCGGGGGGGACCCACCAGAAGAGTTGATTCTTGGGAAAACCCACAAGGGGGTTGTTTTCCTTGGGCCCCCTTTTTGGGGAGTTGATTTTGGGGGCCCACCCAGTGAATTTAAAATTCTTGGGGGTTCAAGTTTTGGGACTGGTCTTAGGGGGAAGGGGGGGGGGAAAACCCTCCCGGGTTTTTCCTGAGTATGGCAGACGTACAGATTTTTTTTTTTTAAACTGCATGTACATCCTTGGGAGAAAAAATTAAATTTTGGCAGAGAAAAGGGGAAAAAAAGGGAAAAGGGGCCCAGACTATGAGAGGCTTGTCCCATTATTGTAGGGGGGGCCCCCAGTAAAAAAACTCCCCTGGTGGGCCCCCTAGAATCATCCCCCACAGGGGGCCCCCAAAATAAAATTCCAATGGGGGGCCTTTTGGGGAAACCTTTAGTCCAAATAATGCTTCGGGCCCTCCAGTGGTTTTTAATTCTGGGGACCCATCTTTCGCTACAAATATATAACCGACATACTGCACATTAAATTTTTTGCACTTTCCTTCTTTCTCTGCCTTCCCTCCTTAAAAAGCACCCCCAAAAGCCAGAGTTCCCGGGGCTCCCACCAATCCCCCAGAGGAGGTCCACCTAAAGGTTTTGCCCGCTCCCCCCTGTTCTTCAGCCCAAAGCATAAAATATGTATTTATTATGGCAGTATGGTGCCATGCAGTGGGCCTCCCATGGTCCATCCCACAAAGAAATTGCCCTTGGGGCACAATATTTTACCACGAGATGTTTGGGACATGGGGGTAAAGGGCCGGCCCAGCCCACTGAATTTGAGTCGGGGGGGGGGGGGGGGGGGGGGGGTTTTTTTTTTTTTTTTTTTTTTTTTTTCTTTTTTTTTTTTTTTTTGGGTTTTTTAAATTTGCAAATTGTTGAAATTTCTTCTTGCAGAGCATGGGGGTTTTGGAGAATCCCCTTTTTTCCCAAAAAATTTACTTTAAAACGGCAGAAAATTTTTTTTTTTTACAAAACACAGTGATTTTGCCAATTCACGGCATTTTTACCACGGTGCACGTTCAATTTCTATCACTATATGGCGGCATTATTTGGAAACTCTAGTGCTGTATTATTTAGATACTAACTGAAGATATTATCTATATCAAGGGACTCAGGACTGGGACTACAGGGCCCGGTATTTTCCAGTTACACCCCTGTGGGTGCCACATCCTACGTCTTATACCGCACTGACTGATTTTCACATATAAAAGTTTCATAAATTTGTCCCAAATGTTTTTCTGCTATGTTGGCCCAGAGTTCTCAGTTATTTTTTTGTATCAAAGCATATATCTCTAAAGCAAAGATAAAAGACCGCGAGGTGTTTTCTTCTCTACATATTATGTTAACGTTCGCACAGTCCGGGGTCACAGGAGATGGCGGTATTTTTAGTTTTTAAAGCTGAAATCAAAAAGGTGTTTGGAAGCGAAAGGTAAAGAAATTTAATTTCTTTGATTCCAAGGGGAAAGCCTTTTATAGACCCAGAAAAACGCGATGAAGGACCCCAACCCTCAGCTGGAGGGTCACTCTTCAATGGAGGGCGTAGGAGAAGGCGCTCTTTTTGTAGCAAAGGAAAAAAAACCGGGGCCCTTTTCCGCGCTGCTCGGATGGATACTTTGTTCTAGTGATTGATGGGGGTCACAGCAGTCGGACCCCACCACATTGATTGCGTATCCTCGCAATATGGAAGGTGGCAGCTGCCGAGAAGCTGTTTCAAATTTGACAACTATTATGGCTGAGCTTCCTGATTTCAATTTTGGGAAAAACAGCCACAACAACAGGGGAAATAAGAATACAATGTCAGGTATCCCCCTCCTAGTTTGTCCCATGATGATGGCCCCCGGGATGTATTTTCCCCCTAAGGGTTTAACAAAGGACGTAACGGGGTTTTTAAAATTTTCTGGAAAACCCAATTTCAAAACAAAAAAAAGTGAAAAATTTTTGCCAATATGACGAGGGCCTTTGTTTAAACGTCTGCGAAGACCTCTTTTTTGCCCCTAGCAACAAGCTCAAGCAACCCGGGGTCCATAGCAACCAATCAGGGCTCATAGCAGGCAATAGGAACCCATAGCAACTAATCAGAGCCCACAGCAACCAATCAGAGCTCATAGCAACCAATCAGAGCTCATAACAGCCAACAAGAGCCCATAGCAACCAATCAGAGTTCATACCAAGCAATCAGAACTCATAGCAACAAATCAAAGCCCATAGCAACCAATCAGAGCTCATAGTAGCCAACAAGAGCTCATAGAAACCAATGAGAGTTCATACCAACCAATCAGAGCTCTTAGTAGCCAATCAGAGCCCATAGCAACCAATTAGAACTCATAACAACCAGATTCCATAGCAACCAATCTGAGCTCATAGCGACCAGAGATCATAACAACCAATCAGAGCTCATAGCGACCAGAGATCATAACAACCAATCAGAGCTCATAGCCACCAATCACAGCTCAGAGCAACCAATCACTGCCCATAGCAACCAATCAGAGCTCAGCTTTTATTTTTCCAGAGCACTATATGAAATGAGCTCTGGTTGGTTGCTATGGGATCTGATTTGTTGGTATGAACTCTGAATGGTTGCTATGGGCTCTTGTTGGCTGCTGTGAGCTCTGATTGGTTGTTATGGGCTCTGGTTGTTATGAGATCTGATTGGTTTCTATGAGCTCTGATTGGTTTCTATAGACTCTGATTGGTTGCTATAGGATCTGATTGGTTACCATGAGCTCTGATTGGTCGCTATGGGCTCTGATTGGTTGCTATGGGCAACAAAGACACTCTTACTGTTAGACAGTTTTCATACATAAAGCCTAATATGTGCCATCATTAGTTTTCTCTCAAAATGAGAATAACATCCATCAAGGTTAATCATGTGATCTAAGATGGCTGATGGGTCCAATCCTTGAGCGACAGATCTTCGGACAGTGGGGGCTAGAGCCTGCATTAAGGAGTTGCTTTTACAAATCTTGGTTCTCCTGCCTTTCCTTTCAGTGTTGTCTCTGGCCGACCTCATTGGAGAGACGGTCATTCTCAAAATTCACAGCCGCTAGATGGTTCTATAATGGATGATCTGTAGCTTCGGGGTTGGCAATGTCGATCTGGCCCTTTTTATCCCTTTAACGACAGCTGGTCATAGTTTTTTGTCTCTTCATTTTTTTCCTCTGCGCCTTCCAAAGACTATAACTTTTTTTAATTTTTCAATCAACATAGACAAATGAGGGCTTGTTTTTTGCAGGACCAGATGTACTTTTTAGTGGTGCCATTGACCATACCATAGAGTGTACTGGGAAACATTCTAAGTGAGGTGAAATGTGAAAAACAAATGTACTTGCACCATGTTTGTGGGGGTTTTGTTTTTACAGAGTTCACTCTTCGGTACAAATGATGTATTATCTGTATTCTGCAGATTGATACGACTCTGGTGCTACCAAATATGCAGGGTTTTCATTATGCTTTAGTACTTCCCAAAAAAAAAAAGCCTTCTCTATTTCTTACATTTGCGCTGCAAGGCCAATTTCTGTGACCAATAACTTTTTTGTTCTTCCACCTATGGACCTGAGTGATGGTGCAGTTTTTTTTGGTAGCATTTTGGGATAGATGTAACTTTTTGATCACTTTTTACTCCAAATTTGGTGTTTGGAATTTTTTTTCTTCTTCAGTGTTCAGTATAAGTGATGTGATAGTTTAATAGATAAAACTTTTAGGTGATACAATTATGTTTAACTGAGGCAGGAAATAACAGAAACGCTAACATGGCGGCTAACGAAGCTTTCATTAGCCTTCTAGCTGCCATGGTAACCGCTTGGCACCCCGCGATCTCGTGGGTGGGGAGTGCATTGATCAGAGGGAGGGTTGCCAAGAGGAAAAAGAAAAACGGACCCGGTGCACGTGCAGTGAAAATAAAAAAAGCCTAGGCTAAAGGCTTTATTAAAAAGGTTTTTATTCTTAAAATTGCTACGGAGTTACCGATGCAATATTAAAAACATGAAAACAAACTTAACGCGTTTCACGCGTGTCCACGGAACGGAGTTCCAGAGACCAGCGGCTGCCGTAGTAAGGGCTACGGGATACAAATAGCCCTGTAAGCGCTTATGAGTGTTGTGCCTCCATATTAGTAGCACAACACCAAAAGGTGAGAATATACCACTTTTCTTTACTTTTCCTCATTGTTACAGTATAACACTATTGCGCGCCCCCTCTCTTTTTTCTTTTTCCTGCATATATTGATCAGAGGGAGGAGCAATGTGCAGCGGTCCTCTTTCATTTAGACGCCACGGCCATGATCGCCACGGCCAGGGCTGCCTTCAGTCATCTATTAACCGTTTCAGGGCCCCATACAGACAAATCAAATGGGGCCGGCACCCATTACTAGTTCCTATTTTTTAACATATTATTGGGCCCCTTTTTGATTAGGGCCCCTGACATGAGTACTGCCCGTACTGCACTATTGGCACCCCTGTCCACGGCATCTAAATGGTTAAACAGCAGGAACTGGAGCCGGCTCTGATCCCTGCTGTCACCTGCTGCCTCTGCAGCTGACTCAGCGATGATCCGGCTCCTTAGCTCTTTTCTGGCATGATGACATACTCATACGGAACATGCCGGTAAGTGCTTATATGAGTGTCCACAGTGTATGATGTACCGTTCCGTGTGCCACATACAGTACTTAAAGTATCTCACAAAAGTAAATACACCCCTCACATTTTTGTAAATATTGTATTTCATATTTTCATGGGACAACACTGAAGATCTGTCATTTTGACACAATGTAAAGTAGTCAGTGCACGGCTTGTATAACAGTGTGAATTTGGTGCCCTCAAAATAACTCAACATACAGCCACCAATGTCTAAACACTGGCAACAGAAGTGCCCAATTTGCCATATTCCCTCCACGGTGTCATGTGACTCGTTTATGTTACAAGTTCTCACGTGTGAATGGGGAGCAGGTGGGTTAAATTTGGTGTTTTCTCTCTCACACTCTCTCATACTGATCACTGGAAGTCTAACATGGCCCCTCATGGCGAAGAACTGTCTGAGGATCTGAAAAAAAGAATTGTTGTTCTACATAAAGATGGCCGAGGCTATAATAAGATATCCAACACCCTGACACTGAGCTGCAGCATGGTGCCAAGACCATAAGCGGTTTAACAAGAAAGGTTCCACTCAGAACAGGCCTTGCCGTGGTCAACCAAAGAGGTTGAGTGCACGTGCTCAGCGTCGTATCCAGAGATGAGTGCTGGCAGCATTGCTGCATAGATTACAGGGGCAGGGGGTCAGCCTGGCAGTGCTCAGACCATATGCCGCATTCTGCATCAAATTGGTCTGCATGGCTGTCGTCCCAGAAGGAAGCCTCTTCTACAGATGATGCACAAGAAAGCCTGCAAAAAGTTTGCTGAAGACAAGCAGAATAAGGACATGGATTACTGGAACGATGTCCTATGTCTGATGAGACCAAGGTAGACTTATTTGGTTCAGATAAAGTCAACCGTGTGTGGCAGCAAACAGGAGAGGAGTACAAGTGTGTCTTGTCTGCAGTCAAGCACGGTGGTGGAAGTGTCATGTTCTGGTGCTCCATGAGTGCCACTGGTTGTGGGGAGCTACAGTTCATTGAGAAAGCCGTGAATACCAAGATGTACTGTGACATACTGAAGCAGAGCATTATTGGAAGACAGCTGAACGCTCTAGCTCCCTCTATTGGATGTAACCATCCTCAATTCACGTGTGAGTCACTTGGAAAGTGAAAAGGATTCACGTCAAGCCAGCATTGCCTATCTGCAGACAGCTGTTTCAAATGTCCATGAGGTGCAAAAGGCAATCTTAAACCCTCACACATGATGCCTCTCCCCTAAAGGAGAGATTTTTCCCTTTCTGAGCCACTTATTGCCTCTCACCCAGTCAGTAAGCTCTGCTCTGCATGGAGGTTGGGAAAAAAAAACAAAACAGCTGTATGCAGATGAACAATATCGGCTTAGCTGTAATCTTATTTGCTTCCCAAGACTCTTCCAGTCACAAGCGAATTGAGGATGGTTACATCCAATAGAAGGCACTAGAGTGTTCAGTTATCTTCCCAAAATGCCTCGTTAGATGCAATTGCCCATGATGTGCAAAAGGCAATCTTAAACCCTCACACACCTACATGGTACCTCTTAATGGAAAGAATTCCCCATACTGAAGCAGAGCATGATCCCCTCCTTCTGGGCCGCAGGGCAGTGTCCAACATGATAACGATCCCAAACGACCACTGCCTTGCTAAAAAAGAAAATGATGGGAAAAGTGCTGGACATTGCAAGTATCTCCAGACCAAAACCCTATGGAACATCTGTGGGCCTCCTAAAACGGAAGGTGGAGGAGCGAAAGGTCTCTACCTCCCCCAAACTCCGTGATTCGTCATGGGGGGGGAAGAGGTTTCCAGTCTACAACCTGAAAAGCTCTATGCCCTCTAGCACAGGGAAAAAATATGGGGCCATACAAATACCGACTTTTTGGGGCACAATGGGGCAGATTTATCAATAGTATCTTACTTTTAGACAGTGTAAAGTAAGGCCATGTTCACACGGCTTAATTGCGGGGCGGGAGTGGGAGTTTCTCTATAGAACTTGGATTACCGAATGACTGGGAGGGATTTCACCCCAATTCGCCAGTACGCCCGAATTATGGGTAAATCTGCCCAAATAAGCCGTGTGAACATAGCCTTAGACAAAACCTTACAATGCTCCACATTTATCACATTTTTTTATAAATCTGGCGCAGGATAGAACTGTCTAGTCTAAGTTTGTGCCATCTTTAAGTAGGGTTACACCAGAATTTGGTCACAGATCTGGTGCGTTTTTTTTTTTTTTAAAATTAAGGTTTTTTTAAAGCCACCCCTTTTTCCCGGGAAAAACCACCCCCCTTTGCTATAAACGCGGGACGCCTGAAACGGCCCCAAAAATAATAGAAAAGTGGCAAAACAGTTTTTGCCGAAAATTTGACGGAATTCTGGCGACTGCCTTGATAAATCTGCCCCAATTTGTCCATTTTCACTTAGGGGTGCCATCACTTTTGAGTGTTTTCGAGGGCACCAAATTTACACTGTTATACAAGCTGTGCACTGACTACTTTACATTGCATCAAAGTGTCAGATCTTCAGTGTGGTCCATGAAAAGATATAATACAATATTTACAAAAATGTGAGGGGTGTACTACTTTTGTGAGATACTTTATATGTCTGTGCCAACAGTGTGCCACATACAGTGCTTATATGAGTGTCCCCACAGTGTGCCATATACAGTTCATGCATGAATGTCTGCCATTTTAGCTAAGGCTGAGAGTTTCTTACCGACAGAGGCTCTCACGGTTGTGATGTCATAAGTTTCTAGTGTGAAGATGACCTCATCCACCGCCTGTATCCCTTCTTCAGCATCAAAGATGATCTCATGGTGTTCGCTGCCAATATAATTGGCGACCTGGAATGGTGATAAATGGGCATCTTTATGTATGGCATCACGTCTTGTTATACTAGTGAATGCAACAGAGGTGAAGAGCTGCCTTCTACATGATTGGCGCAGGTACAAGCCGTCATATTCACCCAAGTCAACATCCATCTAATCACATGATTGGTTTAATTGTTACGCAAGCAATGGACTCACTGTCATCCTGGACCACACATCACCACAGCTGTATTGTTTATGTATGGCCTTTAGTGTTTAGCCAGCCAATCTGCCCTATACAGTGCCAGCCACAGTGTGCTCTATACAGTGCCATATAGTGTGCCCTATACATTGCCAGCCAATGTGCCCTATACAGTGCCAGCCACAGTGTGCTCTATAAAGTGCCAGCCAGTGAGCCCTATACAATGTCAGCCAGTGAGCCCTATACAATATCAGCCAGTGAGCCCTATACAATGTCAGCCAGTGAGCCCTATATATTGCCATCCACAGTGTGCCCTATACAATGCCAGTCGCAGTATGCCCTATATATTGCCTACCACAGCGTGCCCTATACAGGTCCAGCTACAGTGTGCCCGATACACTGTCAGCTGTAGCTTGTCCCATACTTTGTCAGCTGTGATGTGTCCTATACATTGCCAACCACAGTGTACCCTATACAATGCCAGCCACAGTGTGTCCTACACCAGTCCAGCTATAGTATATCTGATACAATGTCAGCCATAGTGTGTCCTATACAATGCCAGCTAGTGTGTCCTACATAGCATGAATGCTTCATACAGTGCCAGCTGCATTGTTTCATATACTGTACCAGCCAGAGCGCGCGTCATACAGTGCTAGACATAGCATGCCCTATATAGTGCCAGTCACAATGCCTCCCTTTCCCTTCAGATGAATACTTTAATACACTCCAAATACTCAGCACATGCAATTACAATGCCGTGTACAGAACATTCAGAACACGTACCAGTGTATGCCCTCAGTAGATCTGTGTCTTGTTTTACATAACACAATGGGCATGCATTCAACCTGAAAACTATTCCTGACAGTGCCAGGAGATCTATCCCCCTGGGCAGAGGTAGGACCCAGCTCCACATCTGCTGTTTATGTAACTTACAGGAACGTTCATCGTGTTCTTGGTTGGTTGGTGCTGTCCCTGGCTGCTGCTCCCATGAAGGGGTCACTGTATGTGTGCCCCCCATACATTATACCATAATAACTCACCCAAGGAGATCCACAACCTATAAAAGCACAAGGCTCCAGTGTCTGATATAAATATAATGTGCCCCCTGTCATGCCAGATAATGCACCCTCATACAGACAGTTAGTGTGCCCTCATATAGAGACAGCCATGGGTGCACCCATATAGTGCCACCCAGTGTGTCATCATACAGTGTCAATCATGTTATACCCAATACAGTGCTATTCAATGAACCCCCCATACAGTGTCAGATGCAGTGTGCCCTCATGCAGTGACAACCAAATCCGCCTCATAGATTCAGCTAGTGTGACCTGATATAGAGACAGCCATGGGTGCACCTATATAGTGCGTCATTATACAGTGTCAATCATTTTATACCAATACTGCGACATTCAATGAACCTAAAACTAATGGCAACAATATGAACCCCTCAATATATGTCAGATACATTGTGCCCTCATGCAGTGCCAACCAAGTCGCCCTTATACAATCTGCTTGTTGGAATGCATTCATATAGTGCCACCTATACAATACATATAGTGCCACTTACCCAATACATCCAATCACAACAAAATGTTGTGGCCTCCATACCTGACTATTGCCCCATCTGTCCACTACCTTGTGCTTCAAAACTCCCTATATCCTCCCATCCTCCTTCCCTGAATTATCCTCCCATCTTTAATCCTTGACGCTATGCAGTCTGGTTTCCAGCCCCACCATTCTACCGAAACTGCCCAAAGTAAAGTTGCCAATGACTTGTTGACCACAAAAGCCTCACGCCACCCCTCTGTGCTGCTCTTTCAAAATCCGCTCTCTGCCTTCGATACAGTCCCTCCCTATTGTTCCAAATTCACTTTTCCTATGGTATCTCAGACCTGGCCCTTTCCTGCATCGCCTCTCTGATTGGACGTTCAGCATCTCTCACCCTCGCACCACCTCTTCCTCTCGCTCTCTCTATGTTGGCGTCTCCCGAGGATCAGTCCAGAACCCCCCGAAGCCCTAAGCGAAGGGGGACCATGACTTTGGGAGGGGGGAACCTAGAGCTCCCTTATAGTCTGGGAGTTTTTGGCTGTATAGCTGTAGGTATTTAAGCTGATGGTTTATGTATAAGTGTATGTATAGTATATTTATTGTAAGTAACTTTGAGCAAAGGGGATAGGTTTTGAGAGGGCAGCTTGTAATCCCTGCATTGTGCTAAAGCTCCTGTCTGTGTAGCTTATAGTTAAGAGCAGGGGGGGTTGTGATATGAGAGGGAGGAGTGGCTGGATGGGAAGAGTTTACTGTGAGGTGCGTGGGGTTTAGCTATAGCTATAACTTCTGGTCTTTACTTCCTGCTTCCTCTTTCTCCTCACCAAGAAGCAAGGAAAGATGTGTCTGCAGCCTCAGGGAAGTACAATGCACAGTGACCCCCTCACATCACACAGGAGGGGGTTTCACTCACCTCATACAGGATACAGTAGTATAGTATAAGCTGCTGTATTGTATATGGTATTATTTCCTAGGAATTCATGTAGCACATGAGGGATGTATATGCCCCCTCACACTGCAGGCTGGGCTGTGGCCGGCTGTCTGTAAGCATGTATCTGTGCATTCAGTGTTATCTGACTCTATGGTGGAGCTGTGAGGTCACATGTGATGTAAAAAGCTGGTGAGAGAAGGGAGCCTGAGGGGGAGAAGGAGGTTTTCAGTGAGGAGGCTGCAGTGACTGTACAGGACAATCCTGTCAGCGCTGGATGCTGACCCTGTGCTGGATGTAACTATTGCTGGGTGCAGGGTCTTAGTTCTTCCTCTTTAGATAGAGGCTGGAGATCTGTAATAGTGCTCTATACTGAGCCCAGGCTATCACAAGAATGTACACTGACCCTGCTGTGTACAGGGCATTATTCCCCTGCTTAGTATTGTGATTAGTGATATCACAGCAGATGAACTCATAAATAGGACTGGTGACTGACCCTGCTGTTATGTACAGGGCTTTACTTTCCCTGCTTCGTATTATGGTTTAGTGATCGATATATAATCTTTATCTCAGGGCTGTATTGTGACCCTGGTATGTACATGGTATCAGCTTCCCCATCCTCTACATGTAGTCTGATCTGTACCTGATCCTGCTTTTACCTCTGGGGATACATATTTTATGATGCATGCTGACTGTGTAGTCTCTGTTGTGCTGTGTATATTAACCCTGCTGAAGATGGCTGATAGGGGGGTCCTTGAAGTTGGTTTATAATATTTTGGGGTCTCATCACGGTGGTGGTCCCCATGGTTTGGTCTGGCGTCTATGATGAGGCTCATGCAGGGTTCAGTCCCAGCGAGCCAATGGTTAAATTTGCCAGTCAGGAGCAGCTCCAGACATGCAGTGAGAGCATCGGTGGAGTCCGTGGGGCTTGGAACGGCGAGGTCCCAATGTGGGCCAGACAACCTTCAGCGGTCGGCACGGGGCTGGCCCTGCAGCACAAGAGAGCCCCCGAATTTTACAGGGACAGCACCGGACAAGGGGAAAAAAGGGCGCAGGCTCCTGATACTGGCATTTTTGTTTTTGGTCCTCTACCCAGTGGGAAAGGGGCTAGGGGTAATGTTTCAAGCATTGAATAAGGCGCCAGATCTCTGAGCTTAAAGGACCTTTTTCCCTTCAGTTTGCATACTAACCCGCGTGATCGGGGCTTTTGGGGGGGGGGGGGGTTTTTTGGGGAGTTAAATTTTGGAGTTTTTAACTTCATTTTTTTGGGTTTCATCGGGGGATGCCTCCTCCTCCCATAGTTTTGGTGGGGCGGGTGATTAGGGGAAGCCGTGCGGGGTGGGTCCCCGAGCGGCGTTAACATTGCCACAAGGGGGTTTTTGTCCTCTGGCCAGTGGGGAACCGGCTGGGGTAAGGTGTTCAAGCTTTGATATAAATCGCCGAATTTTTTTAGCTTAAAAACCCCCCTTCCTCTTCGTTTTGGAAAAATCCTTTTGACAAAAGGTTCTTGGGAGGCCCCTGGAGGGGGTTTTAAAATTTGGGTTTTCCCTAGGGGGAGGGACCCCCACATTCGGTTTTTGGCGGGCGACGTGGGGGCTACAAGAGCTGGGAAAGGTTTTTTCATTCCTTTTTTAAAAAAAAAAAAAAATAATAATATAATATATATTAAAATTGGGGGTGGGGGAGTCAAGGGGGTATTATTCCCTCGGGGTTTAAATTTTGTTTGGAAAAATCGGGCGAAGGGGGGCTCTTCCGGGGTGTTTTCCCTGAGAGCAAAAAAAGGTTAGCCCATCTGGCTTTTGGGCCTCCGACCGTGGGTACGGGGGGGGAAAGGGTTTTTTTTTCCCCCTTGGGGGTTTTTTTGGCCCGCCATTCTTAGCCCAAATTTGGGGGTTATGTTTGACGCAATTTGGCGATGGGCTTTCCGGGGGGTTTCCCAGGTACAAAAAATGGTTAGGCCCAGATTCTTTTTGGGGTCCGAGTTGGAGTACGGCGGGGGTTTGGGTTTTCTACTAATTTTTGGGACTTACAATTATATTGGATATGGCACAGTTTTTTATAGATATTTGCTAAGTTGTTGGTTTTAAAAAATCTTCATATGCTTTAAATTGGGTTTTGAAAATAGTATGTGAATTATGGTTCCTTGAGGTTGCTCCCTTCTGCAATGAAAATGATCATCTTGGATTGGGTTCCTGATGGGGGAGTTGTGATACTTGGGGGTAGGGGCCTGTGATGGGGAAAGGGAAAGAACATCGCAGTTTTGTCTCCCCCCCCCCTCGTTTTTCTGTAAAGCTTTGATGATACAACCGCCCCTTAAAATACCTCAAATGTCTCATCTTTTATTAAAAAAATATATATATTACATCAGTAATTTTAGTCTGGCGTGGGAACAATGATTAAAGTGATGAAACTTTAAGGGCCCCTTTTTTGGGTGACATGTAATTTTTTTAAGAGGTTTGCTATTAAATTTTTTATGCTCTGCTTTTTCTCATGGTTTTTACTAGGGCAAGGCTGTTTTTGCTATCAATAGGCTTGTATTTGGGTATACAGCCTTTAAGCAATCGGAAGAACGGGAGCATCAAATGGGGCAGGCCTCAGCCCAGCAATCTAAATTTCAGGACAGAATGGCCCCGACTGGCCTTCATTCAGCGATTTTACGTCAAGATAACACAAGCAAAGTGTACCACAAAGGGCAAACCCGTTTATTTGGGGGGTTTCTCCCCAAACGAGGGGTTGGTCCCTCCAAAGGGTCCTTTGGTCGGGGGTAATTCCGGGGGCAGGAGAGGAATCGGAGGGCCCCCTTTAGTTCAAGGCTAGGGGTTAAGGGTTTTGAGGGGTTTAAATAAAGTGAATGGACAAGGCCTTAGGGAAAGTTGGGGACAATTTGTGGAAACTTTCTCTTGGGTTTTTTCTATAACTGGGCAGAGTGGGTTAGTTTTTTGTAGGGGCATTTGCCATGGGTGTTTAATTGCTGGTTGCTAACGGTGTTAAATACATAGTTGTATAGTTTCAGTCCCTTGCTTAAGGGTGAAAAATTGTCTTTTTTTGGGTACTTTTTTTATGGTTTAAAAATGCAAAGTAATGGCGCTGGGGGCACAAATTGGTGCTTGGGAATGTATGTTTTCTGGAGTCAGAAAAAACCCCCTTTTCTATTCTGGGGAAAAATCCTGGGGGGATTTTAGGATGAACAGTGAATATTTCGGACGAGCAGGGGGTTTAGAGTTTTTAACTTAGTAGGGGGGAAATATTTAATTTAAGCTCGATGACATCAAAATTTGGGAAAATGTTTTGTGATTCTCAGCTGCCTCAAGTTATATTTTCGTGTGAGTCCTTTACGGCCCCCAATGGGTTTAAACCCCATTGTCCCCTTGAGCTATCGACCTTTAACATTGGGTCGCAGCCCAAAATATGGGGGGGTTTATATCTTTTTTTTTACCCCTTTCCGGGTTCATGGATTTTTTTCGGGTTAGGCCATGGAAGGGGACTTTTTTTGGGACTTTCCCGGCAGGTCAAATTGCTAGTTGGGCATTTTGTGTTTGAAATTACAGTTTTGGTGGGGGGGAGCCCTTAAGGTGCAAAGGCCTCCCTTGGCGGGGCAGGAGTCAGGTGGAATTTCAGGTCCCAAATTATGGGGACTAATTTTTAAATAAAAAAGGATTTTAAAACCCCATGGTGTGAAGAGGGTGAGCTTTGGAATGCCAGCCTTAAGGATGGTATAATGGTAATGGGATCCAGGACGGGGCACGGTGGTTAATCAGGATGAAGATCTTTAAAGGGCATTTTGGGGCCCCTAAACTGTATGGCTCTGCTAGAATGGCAGCCAAAACGGCCGCCCCTTTTTGCTGTCTGCCGGGTTGCTTTTCAAAAGCTGGGGAAAACACAATTGTCACACCCACCTGACCCTTCCAAATTTTTTTGGGATTTTGTGGTTTAATAAAGCTGGGCCATTTGACACAAAAATAAAGTGTTTTGCATTTTTTTCTGTGTTTGAAAGGGGTATTTGTTAGAGCGGGGGGTTTATCCCCAAACCCAAAAATCTGGACCCACACCTCCTCTCAATACCCTTGGTTCGTGAGCTCAAGCATCACAAACTGACGACCATGCGGACGGGGGGCCAGGGGCCCCAGTGGAGTTTTGGGGAAGGGTTTTCATGGGGCCCACCGGGATTTATTTTGGGGCCACCCTACAGTACCAAATACTTTTGATACCTCCTATACTTTGCCCCTTGATTTTTTTTTCTCTCTTTCTATTCTTTTTGCCTCTCTGAGGGTGTTAAGAGTTTTAAAAAACAACTCCAGGTCTACCATGCTCAGGGGCCCACCGGGGGTTTCCCTTATTTCCCTGTGGGCCAGTCCGAGCCTGCTGACGACAGACACTCAAATCTACATCTCTGGCCCAAATGCTAACTCTCTATCTGGGATCCCAGAGTGTCTATCATCCATATCTTCTTCTCCTCCCGTTTTCTCAAACTCAGTATGGAGAAAACCGTTCAATATCTTTCTCTGTTCCCAATTCACCTCCTCATCTGACCAATCTATCACAGTCAATGGCTTCACACTCTCCCCACTCCCACAAGTCCGCCGCCTTGAGATATCCATTGACTCTGCCCTGTCTTTCACACCACACATCCAAGCCCTGACCACCTCCTGCCGCCTCCACCTGAAAAACATTTCCAGAATCCACTCCCTTTTTGACTTTGACTGGTCCATGCCCTCATCATCTCCCGCCTAGACTACTGCAACATCCTTCTCTGCGGTTTATCTGGTTATCTGGATTATGCACTATACGGCAGTATTATGTAAATTATACATATTACTTGGTCACTATAAAGCAGTATTATGTGGATTATGCATTTTACATAGACACTATATGGTGGTATTATGTGGATTATGCATTTTACATAGGCACTATATGGCGGTATTATGTAGAATATGCACTTTAGATGGCTACTATATGGAAGTAGTAAATGGATTGTACACACTACTCGGACACTACATAGTAGTATTTCGTAGAGTATGCATATTACTTGAGCACTGTATGGTGCTATTTTATGGATTATGCATATAACTCGAGCACTATATAGAAGTATTTTGTAGATTATGCATATTACTCAGGCACTGTATGGCAGTATTATGTGGATTGTGGATTATGCATATTACTCAAGTACTATATGGATTATGCATTTTACTCAGGCCCTATATGGCAGTATTATGGGGATTATACCCATTACTTTGGCACTATGTAGCAGTATTATGGGGATTATACACATTACTTTGGCACTATGTAGCAGTATTATGGGGATTATTCACATTACTTGGGCACTGTGTAGCAGTATTATGGGGATTATACACATTACTTGGGCACCATGTAGCAGTAATTTTGGCTGCATCTTATTACCATTTAGGCCCTATATGACAGTATTATGGGGATTATACACATTACTTGGGCACTATATAGCAGTATTTTAGCTGCATTTTAGCACCAATTAGTCCCTATATGTGGATTAGGCATTTAACACGTGCACTGTATGATGGTTTTATGTTTATAATACACAGTCTTGGGCTACTACATGGCAGTATTTCTTTAGCTGCAGCTTAACACCATTTGGCGGTATTGTTGTGTTACCTTTCTTGCAGCCAGTAAATCAGGGCTATCTTCCATTCCGATTGCAAATGTCTGCAGAGGGTAAGGAAGATTGTTTTCTTTCATCAGCTTGAGCAGAGTTGCAGCCACCAAACTGGAGTCCAGACCACCTGAGGGTACAAAACAGTTACCTGCATGATGCTAAACTATGGGGTCAATATTGTTCTTTATTTTCGTGTTAACATAGCTAATCTGAATGATGACTGCTGTGGAGAATGTGACAACTAATGGGGTGTTCTCTCCAATGTAAATCTCATATCGACAGGATAAGCCATAAATGTCTTATAGGCGGGGGTCCCATCTCAGGAACCTGCACCTATAGTGCCCCCCTCAGAGGAATGGGGTACTATCAATTCTGTTCTATGGGAGGTCTGAGGTTTTAGAACTCCCATACAACAGTTCTATATCTAGTATCCAGGAAAAGAGAAAGTCTTGCTTACCCCACCCACATAGAATGACTGACAGTTTGCTCGCTACACACACTAATACAGGGAAAGCTGCCAATCACTATAAGTGGGCCGGGTAAGCAGGACTTTCACTTTTTCTTTCTTTGCTCTTTACTCCGACCTGCTGCTCCGAATCATATAAATCTACACCATTTAGTTACATCATTATAAGAAGTTCCTACTTCCTAAGTCGTCAGCGGGTAGTTCATGAAGGAAGTCAAATGTGATACTCTGGCGTGGAGGGTATATCAGGTGTGTGATAGGCTGTCTGCACACATATATCCGTGCATGCAGGGTTAAAGGGGCATTTTTACTGAGTTGCAAGAAGAGGATGATTCATTGGCCTTTTTCAGGGCGTCTGGGGCGGTGGTATGCCTGAAACTGTGCTGTTTGTGAACTGTTGACGGCTGTATTGTAAGTAGTGTTGATCGAACAGTTCTAGAATATGTGAGTTCTAAGTAGTACTCTTGAATTCTTAGATATCTCGAACCCGAAATCATTTTAATGTTTATGAGTAAAGTTTCTAGTTCTAAGTTAGTAACTGTTTTGTTTTTCACGCGAGGCCTTTATGGGACTTTTGGTAGGCCACTCACAAAAGTTCGGGAGGTTTTAATCGAACAGAAGCTTTTTTACTGTTATCGCTCAACACTAATCGTAATGCGGACAAATGGTTGCCATTGTGAAATAAGTGACATGAAATGCGATGGTAACAAGTGGCCATTTGTTGTGAGAGTGTGAAACATCGGTTACGAAGGTGTGCCAAGGCGCGGACCCGATCACACGTACAGGGGACGAAAGACTCACCCTACAAAATTGACCCATCATGGGGCAACCAGAACATGTCACTGTAACCTCTCGCTAACCCTACTGTGGTATGGGCACCCAAGACAGTAACACGAATGTCACTGCACCTCTGCTATAACCCTACTATTATGGGCCTGGAGCAGGACGGATATGTTCACTGCAACCTTCTGCTTTTACACCTTACTGTGTATGGGGCCCCGGAGCAGACGGATGTCACTGTACTCGCTAACTCCCTACTATGTATGGGGCCCTGGAGGCAGACGGATTGTCACTTGCACCTCTGCTAACCCTGCTGTGTATGGGGCACCCTGGATACTAGCCGGACGGATGTCACTGTACCTCTGCGAACCCTTTGGTTGTATGGGGCCCCGGAAGCTGAACGAATGTCACTGCACCTCTGCTAACCCGACTGTATATGGGGCCAGGAGCAGGACGGATGTCACTGCACCTTGCTAAACTACTGTGTATGGGGCCCCTGGAGGGACGGATGTCATAGCTGTATCCTCTGCTAACCCTCACTGTGTTTGGGGGCCCACTATAGAGCAGGTCCGATTGTTACCTGCACCTCTTCTAACCCTACTGTGGTATGGGGCCCAGAGCAGACGATTGTCACTGCACCTCTGCTCTAAACCCTACTGTGTATGGGGACCCAGGAGCAGTGGCTGTCACTGCACCTCTGCTGACCCTACTGTTGTATTGGGCCCCTGACAGGAGATGTCACTGAACCTCTGCTAACTCTATGTGTATGGGGGCCCCAGTGCAGACGGGATGCCACTGCACCTCTGCTACACCTACTGCGTATGTGGCCCCGAAGAGACGGATGTCACTGCCCCTCTGCTAAACCCTACTGTGTATAGGGACCCCTAGACAGACGATTGTCACTGCACCTCTGCTGACCCCTAACTGTGTATGGGGCCCCAGTCTAGGACGATGTCACTGCACCTTCTGCTAACCCTACTGTGTATGCGCGCCCCAGAGACAGCACCGGATGTCACTGCACCTCTGCTAACCTACTGCCGTATGTGGCCCCGGAGCAGAGGATGTCCTGCACCTCTGCTAACTACTGTGTACTGGGAACCCAGACAGCCGAATCGGTCACTGCACACCTCTGCTAACCTACTGTGTATGGGGCCAGGAGCAGACGGAATGATCACTGCCCCTGCTACCCTACTCGTGTATGGGGCCCCCAGACAGACAGATCGTTTACATCTGCAGCTCTGCTAAAACCTACTGTGTACTGTTCGGAGGCCCCATCAGAGCTGACAGATGTCACTTGCACCTCTGCTAACCCTACTGTGTCTCCTTATGGGCGTCTTGGAGAAGACTGATGTCGCATAGCACTCTTTGCCTAACACTACTGTGTATGGCTGGCCCCGGAGCAGACAGATGTCCAAGTAGCACTCTCGCTAAACCCTACTGTGTTTGGGGCACTGGAGAAGACTGATGTCATTGACCTCTGATAACCCTACATCGTGTATGGGGCCCCCGGACAGCAGGTCCAGATGTCAATGACCTACTGCTAACCTCCTGTGTATGCGGGCCCCGGAGCAGAGGATAGCAACTGCACCTTGCTAACTACTGTATATGAGTCCTCCAGAGCAGACAGATGTCACTGCACTTGCTTATCCTACATCGTGTTTGGGGCAAGAGCAGGTCGGATGTCATCTGCACCTTTGCTACAATCCAAAGCAGCATCCTGCAGAAAGAAAAGGTTTTCAATTTTCAACATTGGTATGGGATCCTCTACTGGCCAATAGGGGTGTTCTTCCTCCGATTAGTCCCATTTTCTGCATGTTTTCATAAAATAAGCATTGGAAATTGGCTATCAGGAGTGAAACAACAGAGGACCAAAAACCCTTGCATACAATGCTGGGAAAAAGAACACAAAAGCTGGTGTCCGGTAAGCAGGGTTTATAGGTGATGGGGAATGTTTTTGCTCTAGCCATTCTCTGGGCCCACTCATCCATGTGGAAGTTGCTTCCTATCCAATTGGATATGAATCACTCTTGCAAGATCACATACAGCTTTTTACTCATGTATGATTGGTCTCCTGGGGCAGATTGGACCTTCCAGTAAGACAATGCAGCGTGTCACTCTGCTAGAGATTTCCAACATTGAAAGAGCAGGACCAAGATTTCCAAGTACTACACTGGCCCCAATATTCCTGTATCTTTACCTACACATTAAGAATGTGTGGCGGGCCACACTGGTTGGTAGTGTTATGGCTCATGGTGGACCCTCCAAGGGTGGTGTGGGATGCAGTCGGCTGCTGATACCTGGGACAACCTTCCAGGACCTACACTTCGGCAGTCACTACCCTTGTCTCATGCTCTGCACCCAACACGCAGTTACTTCGGATTTTAGACTGACTGGTCTCATACATCTAAGTAGGGTTAGCAGTGGGTGCTAGTGACATCAGTCTAGCTCCGGAGCCCCATACCTAAACAAGTAGTGTTAGCAGAGTTGTAGTGAAATCCTGTCTGCTCCTGGACCCTCATACACAGTAGGGTTTAGCAGAGGTGCTGTGACATCCGTCTGTTCTGGGCCCATAAACAGTATGGGTTAGCAGAGTGTGCTCAAGTGTCATCCGTTCTGTCGGGGCCCCATACACAGTTAGGAGTTAGCAGAGGGGCCTCAGTGACATCCATCTCATTCTGTCTGGGGCCCCTTACACAGTAGGGTTAGCAAGCGTGCAGTGGACATCCTGTCTGCCTCCAGGAAGCCCCATACACAGTAGGTTGAGCAGAGGTCGCTGTGACAATCACAGTCTGCTCCGGAGACCCCATACACTGTTGGGATTAGCAGTGGTCGCATGTCACATACCGTCTGCTCGGAGCCTCATGCACAGTTAGGGTGTAGCAGAGTTGCCAGTGACATCCGTCTGTTCTGGGGCCCACTAAACAGTATGGTTAGACGAGGTGCGTGGACTCATCCGTCTGCTCCGGGGCCCACATACACAGTAGGGTTAGCTGTAGGTGCAGTCGGACATCAGTCTGTTCTGTGGTCCCATACACAGTAGGTTAGCTCAGTGGTGTAGTTGACATCGTCTGCTCGTGGGAGCTCCAACCATACACAGTAGGCGTTAGCAGAAGGGCAGTGACGTCCGTGTGCTCTGGGGCCCATAATCAGTAGGGATTAAGAGGTGCTGTGACATCTGTGCTGTTCTGGGGCCCATAAGCAAGTAATGGTTAGCAGAGGTGCAGTGCATCGTTCTGCTCCGGGGCCACATACCACAGTAGTGTTAGCAGAGGGTTGCAGGGCGACATCCGATCTGCTCCTGAGCCCCAATACTCAGTAGGGTGAGTTAGCAGAGGCTGCAGTGCATCGTCTGATCCTGAGCCACCAAACACAGTAGGGTTAGCAGAGGTGCAGTGACATCTGTACTGCATCCGGCCGGCCCACAAAAGCTAGGTAAAGGGGTTATGCAGAGGCCATGCAGTGACATCAGTCTGTTATGGGGCCACTTAACGCTGTATGCGTTAGCAAGAGGTGACGCAGTGACATCCGTGCTGATCTCGGCGGCCCCTCATACCAACAGTAGGGTTAAACGAGGTGCAGTGGACATCTTTGTCTGCCCCGGGGGCACTCCATATCACAGTAGCGGTTAGCAGAGGGGCAGTGACATCATGTCTGCTCTGCTAGGCCCCATAGCACATTTAGGTTATGCAGAGGTGCAGTGACTTACGTCTATGTTCTGTGGTACCCATTACACAATAGGTTATCAGAGGAAAATAGTGCACATCTGTCTGCTCTGGCGGCCCCATACACAGTAGTTTTAGCCAGAGGTGTAGTGAGACATCCGTCTCTGCTCCTGAGCCCCTAATAAACAGTAGGTGTTTAGCTCAGAGGTGCAGTGACATACGTCGTCTGGGGCCCCTTAATCAGTAGAGTTGAGCAGAGGTGCAGTGACTACGTCTGTTCTGGGGCCCCATAAGAAGTATGCGTTAGCAGCAGGTGTCAGTGACATCTCCGTTCTGTCAGTTTAACTAGTCCCATACACAGTGGGTTAGGAGAGTGTGCAGTGACATTGTATGCTCGGGGGCTCTCATATCAAGTTAGGGTTGCAGAGGTGCCGATGACATCCGTCTGTTCATGGGGCGCCCATAGCAGTTCTGGTTTGCAGAGGTGCAGTGGACATCCGTCTGCTCCGGGGCCCAATACACAGTCAGGGATTAACAGAGGTGCAGTGACTCCGTCTGTTCCGGGGCCCCATAACAGTCCTAGGGTTAGCAGAGGAGGCAAGCAAGTGACATGCTGTTGCTCTGCGGCTCCCATACCACGGTTAGGGTTAGCAGAGGTCAAAATACAAACACTATTTTCTAACCTAGCTGTGCTATATAATTACTTTTTTCATATTTTTGTGTGTTGGGCTCCTGCTCTTTCCCTCTTTTCTCTGTCGGGTTCCCAATAGATTATATTATTATATAATCACTTTACCTGCACATAAGGTGATTCTAGAGGTGGTTGGCACCAGTCAGTCACCAGTGCATAAGTCCTGGCCTCATGCATTGTGCCAATATAATACATTATAAGCATATAATTGATGAGGGTTAGTACCACTGACTACTGGATAGATATGTCAGGACTGTGGGACCCTCTCTCACCTGACAGCAGGCAGCCGATCCTCCGGTGCGCCATTAACCGCCTCCTGACCGCGTTCTCAAACAGGAGGCAAATGTTGTGTTTAATCGTTTCCCGGTCCAGTCCTTAAAACAAAAGGAAAAAAGATCTTCTTCAGTTTAGTCAAAACTTCTCTTACTCTGTCAAAGGGTCTCTTAGTTTAGCAACATTTAGAAATTAGTCAAAATCTCCTTCAGGATGTGCAAATTTTGCAACCATTTTTATTGCACCTATGCGTTTAAAAAAAAAAATTAAAAAAGAACTGTTACCCAATTATACGAATTATAATTTTTCCCGCCGTTCTGTGTACACAGCTCCTATGCACAGTCACACGTTGCCATGGTTACAGACTACAAACCACCCCATGTTGTCGGATCCTGCAGTCCTGTTACCTTCTTGCAGCTTTTCCAGAGGGTCGCATATCACGTGCCGAGGTTCGTCCTTGAAATTGCGGAATTTCATCAATTCCACCGATGTAACTTTTCCACTTGGCTTTAAATCGAAAACTTCATAATGTCCAGGGGGGAAGGGGTCGATCCTCGGGCTTGAGGTCATGGAATGTTTCAGGTTTATTAAGCCTGAAATGCACAATGTGATATTCACACAAATTATTTAACCCCTTAAGGACCTTTTGTTTTTTTTGGGTTGAGCCGTTCGTTTTTTCCTCCTCGTCTTCCTAACTTTTTTATTTTTTCACCCACATAGACATATGAGGGCTCTTATTTTGCGGGACAAGATGTACTTTCTAATGTTGTCATTCACCAAACCATAGAATATACTGGGAAATCGCAAAAAAAAATGCGCAATTGAGTCTCTTTTTCAGTTAAAATTTTTTTGGGGGTTACCCAACACATTGATAAGTTAATGATATTGCAACCATTTAAAATATTACTATTTTATCCCGCAAAATAAATAAGTTTCTTTATAATGGAAGTCAACATGGAAGGAAGTATGGACCCCCCCCATCATCCCTCACACACTATAAAGTGGATCTACTGCTTCTCAGAAAAAAAATTTTTAACATGAAACAGGAGGTTCTTAGTTATACTTTTTGATTCAAAACAAGTATAAGCCTACTTGCCACTTCACATCGGTGACCTCTTTTAAGTCGAGGTCAGTTGTTGTTTTTTAATTTTTTTGAGACAAAATAAATGTCTCCCATTTTTTCTCGTAAATTGTGAGTGTGGGGATTGCAAAGAAATGAGGGAGCCTTGACGGGGCTTGCAAGCTTGCATTATAATGGTCCACTGTATTTAACTAATACCTCATATTTGATCATTTTTCCAGTATGTGAAATTTTCTTGCCCAATAGTACTAGGGATCAGAGGGTGTCAGTGATTTTGTGTTGGACTCCCAAAGTGCGGCCGCCGCCCAATCGAATAGTTTTGGCGTAACAGCTTTGAGCTCAGTATGGTGTACCACACTCACTATTTAACAATACACGGCATCGTTAATCGATTGTTTATCTATATGCAATTAGTCATACACGCAACCGCCCCCTCCATCATTTATTGATATGCATCTGTGACAGCGGTTGTCTCTACGGGTATTTTTGCCATTTGTGCAAATCTCCCAATGTATTGTACTGTGCTTTTTCCCCTCCCACCTCCTTTAGTGGCTTTTTGCTGGATGTGTGGATAGGTGTCAGTTTATTGTGCATTCCTGTTGTCCATTAGTGGTGTTGAGGTGTGTGGGTTTATGCTCAGCAATCGGCTGCACTGTATATTTTTCTAAGTAGCCCATGGGGGACTAGGTGTTGCCTCCCTCTGCCAGGGGTATCAGTTCTCATCTCAGCCTTTTGAGCTTTGAGTAATGGCCTTGTAGTTTTACAGGTTTTTTTTCTACCCCTTAATGTTTGGTAGCATCTTCTTTAGCGGCCACCAACCGCGCAAAAGCCACACAAATGAGGGCACAGCCCAGTGGCGCCAACGCAGCACCACTGTCTGCCAGACCTTGCCATGGTTTTGGCAGCAGTGGTGCTGTTGGACCTAATGGTGTGCCCCTCATTTGTGTGGTTTTGTGGGCAGTGGTGGCCATGCAGTTGCTGCCCCCATTTATGTGTAGGAAACCCCATCTTAAAAGAGGTCAGCGTGAAGTGGCAAGTGGGCTTTTACTGTTTGCATCATAAAAGTTAATACTAAGAACCGTCTGTCATTTAATAAAAATTTTTTGCTGAGAACGAAGCATTAGACTCCAACAGTTTATAGTGTGAGGATGTGCGGTCCATGCCTCTCCCTTCCATGTTGTCTAACATGGCCGTGTTGACAGAAAAATTAAACACTTATAGAGATGAGAAGAAAAAAACAGAATTGAGAAACCGAAAATGGTGTGTGGGGAAAATCCCCTATTCCCAATAGCAGTGAGATAAAAAGTTCTATAACTTTCTTTTATCTTCTGTTATTCAATTTTTACGTTATTGAAGATCTCTGCTTGTTGTCAGTGGATGGAAAATTCAAACTGACATAGGTGCCAGGCTCACTACAGCGTACCAGTGCTGTAATAAACTTGTAATAAACTGTAAGAAATGTATTATTTGCTGCAAAGGGCGTGGCTAAGGCCGTGTTCACACGACGGGTTTGGCCGCGGGTTCAGCCACGGCCAAACCTCGTCCATAAACACTCGCCGCAAACTCGCGTCACCGCGAACGTCGGGTTTGCGCGGTGCGGCGCGCCTGGGCGGTCTCGGTCTCGGCAAGGTCTGGGGCGTGGATCTTCGGGTGTTGGCGCCATGACAATATTTATAGGACAGGGGGCTAACCGCGCCGCCGGTGTCGCTCTGCCGCGGCCTCACCACCGCCCGGGCAACACCCGACGGGACCGCCCCGCCGGTGCGCGGCGCTGAGTAACCTCCCTGTCACAAGATATTGACAGGAGACTTTCGTACTCACACGTCGGCGTGTGAATATTAGCGAGGTTTCCAATATAGGATACAATTGTTATAAACTAGGCGCGATTTCCGGCCGCGGTTTTGCACCGCGGAAACCGAGATCAGGAACCTGCGGCCATAACCGCGGCCAAATCCGTCGTGTGACCAGTGCCTAAAAGGAGTCATAAAATCCATTCATGGGATGCGCCGCCATGTTTTATGCAAATTATTGGTGTGCATGTATAAGGGGCATGAAAAAGCACCCAGCAATGTTGGTTAATTTGGAGCACTTTGCACAAGTTTTATTGCTATATTTCTCCCAACGTTTCCATTCACTAATGGCAAGCTGAAATCTTCAGTGCGAAATAGAAACAAGAATATATTTTTAAAAACTGTGCTGATCTTATCATCATGCAATGATTAAAGGGGTCGTCTGGTTTAGGCTATCCTGAGAAAAGAGGGGGGTATTTGCGTGTTGGATTCCCAGCAATAAGTTGGGGCACAGAGCAGCTACAAAGAGCATCCCTCCCTCTGGAGGACTCAGCATGTCCATACATTACACACAATGCCCATAGCGTTCAATGAGGTCTGAACACTTAGGGCGACATATATGAAGGAAGGCGCGTGGAAGTGAATAGTCAAGTCTCATTTCCAGTGTATAATTCGCCATCGAAATGTATGAAGTGGTTTTTGTGTGTGTGTGTGTGAGGTCTAAAGTTCCGACCCCTCGCCTGTGGGGTTTGGCGCATTTATGTTGAACTTAGATGCATTAGAAATGCACCCAAACATGATATAAAGGCTATAGATAGGCTAGTTAGATAATAAAAGAGAAGTCATTAGATTAGCATGTCAGTGATAGATAAATGATAGGGGACGATCCTGCTTGGTGGACCACATAGCTCCAAGCAACAACCTGTGCTGGTGCCGGACTATTGCTGTATCGTAGATATAAAGGTGTGAGGAGCAGCAAAATTCACATAATTTAACACTTTTATATGTAGTAATAATTTTTTAATATAAAAATTGAACAACATTCATCAACGGGGTTTTTTATATGTAAAAATTAGTTTTAGTTTCACTATTATTGTAAATTACATTTTTATAGGAGATTAATTTTTTATATTTTTGGATATTATGTATTTCTATATTACTTTTATATGTTAATATTTTTCATTAAATTTAATAATTAACATTTTATACAGTTTGATAATTCATAATAATTTCTTTTTATTTACTGTACTCGGTGGAAGATTTGATGAAATATTGTGAATTTTTTGCCACCGTGTATCAGCAAATCTAGCTCCCACTGCGAACTCCTCAGGCTTCAGGCTGATCACATGGGAAAATAGGTCTGCCTGTCGTGCAGGTAATGCGTCCTGGTTTTTGCCGACAAACACATGTCTCTAATATATATGTCTAATATTACGAAGTGCGTGCGACGCCCCCAGAACACCCCTCATTTTAGGCGATATAGAAAGTGTTGAGTCTTTGCACAACGCACCCCCAACACATTCATTAGGGGCATATTTAGACATCGTTTTCTAGTCCTGCTCTTTAGGTGCATTGTTCCGCATGAAAAGGCAAAGTGGTGTTAAAAACCCGGATTCATACCTGTTGCCCTTATTCATTTCCCCTCTGGGGGCGCTGCAGGGGAGTTCAGCACATCCAGATTCCAACCCATGGAAAGTGGACATTTCTTCGAAGCTTTAGTTACATAAAACTAGAAAATCTTTCTTATTAATTTTTACAGGCTCTATTTATCCTGGGTTCACTTTAGTTAGAGCACACGTCCGACAAAAAGCACATCATCAGTGAGCAGCTTGAATAGTGGACGGACCCCGTAAGAGTCTCTGCCCAGGAAGACCTTACTATTAGCCGTGTCCAAGAGGATGAAGGCGAAGACTCCGTCCAGCAATGCAGCCGTCTGCTCAATGCCATGCTTACTGTAGAGATGGAGAATCACCTCACCGTCCACCAGAGTCTGGTACTCAAAGCCAAAGTGTTTCTGCAGCTGTGGGACAGATAAAAAGTATTTGTGATTGTCACATCGATTAGAATTTCATAGGTATGAGATTTAGATAGATTAGATAGCTAGGATAGATAGAATAGATATGTGAGAGAGATCATGATGATGATAGATAGATTAGATAGATAGATTAGATAGATAGATAGATATGGGTAGGTCGAGAGTGGAGAAGATAGATAGATAGATAAGATAGATAGAGTAGATATGAGAGAGAGATATGAGAGATAGATAGATAGATAGATAGATCCAGATATGAGAGAGATATGAGAGATAGTTTATGATAGATAAGAATATGAGAGAGATATGATAGAGTTAGATAGATGATAGGATTAGATAGTTAGATATTGAGATAGATAGATATTAGATAGATAGATGATTAGATATGACGAAGATAGATAGATATGAGATAGATAGATAAGAGAGAGATAGATAGGATAGATATGAGGAAGAGATACGATTGAGATAGATAGCATATGAGAGAGTAGTGAATAGATATGCGAAGATAGATCATGAGAGAGATAGATATGAGAGCGATAGATCAGGATAGATAGATAGATAGATAGATAGATTGATAGATATGAGAGTAGATTAGGATAGATATGAGATAGATAGATACTGTAGATAGGAGATAAGATAGATAGATAATGAGAATAGATAAGTAGATATGAGATAGATAGATAAGTAGATACGATTCTTAGATAGGAGATAGGTTTGGACTAGTTAGATATTAGATAGATAGATTATAGGATAGATAGATATGAGATAGATAGATTTGAGAGACGATATAAGATATGAGATCGATAGATATGAGAGAGTTAGATAGCTACGAGATAGATGAGTGGATGGATTGGATATGATAGATAGATAGATAAGAGATAGATAGATTAGTTAGATAGATCGATATAGATAGTATAGTAGAAAGATATGAGAGAGATAGATAGATATGACGATAGTTAGGATAATAGATAGATAGGATAGTATGAGATTGATAGAATAGTAGATGTGGATATGAGAATAGATAGATTAGGATAGTTATGAGATAGATAGAATATTAGCAACGAGATAGATAGATAGATATGAGAGATGCTATAGATAGAATTGAGAAGATTGATATGGGAATAGATAGATAGATAGATATGAGATAGATTTTAGTTAGATAGTTAGATAGATAGATAGATAGATAGATAGATAGATAGATAGACATAAGAGACTACCAAATCTGGTCCTGCAGTAGGTATCACCCACTCTTTCCAGAAATAACTAATAGAAGGGGTGGGGATGGGGTACCTGCTTGTAATTGTAAATCTCGCCATTGTAGCACAGCCATAGATAGGGGAACTTCTTGATGCGAAGAGGCTGCATGCCATATAACTGATCCACAATCGCCAGCCGGTGGAAGCCAAAGCAGCAGTTAGTGAATCCATTCACATTTTCTAATCAGAAATATGCGTCAGGACCTACGATGTGAGGATTTTTCATGTGGCATCTGATGACACTGCCACGGGACATACAGGCCATTCATCACTGCCAAACAGTGCCCATATACCACACATCCTGCAGGTCACTTACTGCTTCTGGGAAGGAAATAAATGGGATTTATTAAAGATCATAAAATCAAGATCTTCACCTTAAAGGGATTCTCTGGAATATAATATGAATATCCTGTCCTTGAAGGAATTGTTCAGTGAAAAAACAACACAATACTTTCTAATTTATCTTAATCTCCCATTGTTTAACCTATTGGTAATATATCTTGCAATTATTATTTCTCTCACTTCCTGCAGTTCTACATCCGCTCAGTAGTTCTGTGTCCAATAATCCCCAGGAAACTTTGACTGAGATAAGGGTGTGTTTTTTCAGGAGAGCCTTATAAAGCCATCAACCCTTTGGTCCTGCACCTCACACAGTGTATTGGCTTTCAACATGAGGTGGAAAGAGTAAGTTTGTAATTGAGGGCTTAGGTAAAGACAAATGTACGAGTAAAGATTCTGGCTTGTTTTATAGAGCAAAAGAAAACTGCTTGCAAACATTTGTAAAAGAATTTTGCCTGTGGCTCGGCTGCAGAGTAAGGGAGCAAAAGTGGCGTTGCTACTGGCGGTACGCAGCTGCATCCCGTCCGGGCCCCTGAGCTTGGGGTGCCCACAGGCCCCCTCGCCACTCACTGTGTATGGGGCTGTATTTCTAACTTGGCACATGCAAAGGCGGCAGGAGGAGGGGGCGGCACTTTGGAAAGCAAACTGTTATCTGTTTTGCTCCTGTCAGGAAGCTTCTGCTGCCCGGTATCTGTTTGAAGGGCCGGCAGTAGCGGGGGAAAGGGGCTCCAATGGCGACTGGGGGGGGGGAGATTTCTTATATGCTCATATAGATACATACATAAATTTACTGCAAAATCATAAGCCTTTACTTTTATGTATTATAGACACTAACACATTAATCTTCAATATTAAATGTTCAGATTTTGTATCTCAATATTATATTTCCAGTTAGTACTGCCACATTACATTACAGATATCCAGGGCGGGGTCAAGGTGATTCGTGCAAGGACATTCCTGGACATTCTTGCAGTTTCTGATGTCTGTTGATGATTAGATCCGCCTCCTTCCTATATAGGCTAGAATTCACAACACAAATAGCAAAAAAGGCAAAATAAATAAGTAAATAAAAATAGAATAAAAAACACCAGTTCAAACCATTTAGGCCCCCGCCCACAGACGAAGATGACCTAAAAAATTATTGTTGTCTCAAATAAATCTCTGTAACAGATAAAAAAACTGTTTACATTTTCTTATGTTAATAATTTTTTAAATCTTTTTTTCCTGATATTCTAAAAAAAAAATTAATGTCATGTTAATAAAAAACTAAGCCTTTTTGTATCACGAAAAAAATTAGTAAAATAACATGTACAGACATGATACTAAAAAAAAACTAAAATGGAACTGACAGGAATGGGGTAACCACCCTGGTCAGTAAATGGTTAGTTATCAATGTTGTTTTATTTGTACACATTGGATTAGGGTATGTTCAGACGGCATATTCTCAATCCATACTTTAGCGCGTAATAACGCTTTATATCGAACCGGGGTGTTGGTGGGGTAGAGGGGGTAGAGGGAGAACAGACCACTTTGGCTTATAGCTTGTTTTTTCTTTGGGCACCCATTTGAAATGATAATTTTCTTCTATACGAACAAAGCCTTTAATCATTTTCTCGCAACACAAGTACACAACAGACATCCCGACACGTCAAAGTAGTGAAACCTGTCGGTTAAAAAGTACTGGCCCCACAGACGTTGTCAGGCAAAGTAGGGTGGGACCCAAGCTGAGGTTTTTGCACCGGGCGATGAACTCTAGCTACGCATACTGTTACGGTATGCACGCGTAGTGGATCCGTCTGGACCACCGCATAGCCGAATGGTGTATAGCCGTTTACCCAAGGGTGCGGAATCTACAAGTAGAGCCCGGTTTTCACCAGAGCCCGCCGCAAAGTGGATTGGACTTGCTGCGGCGGAGAACTACCAGTAGCCCCTACTGGCAGTGACTTGTCTTGCGGCAGGCGCCAGGCCGTGCGTTGGTTACCAAAACGTGTGAGGTAGGCTGTAGTCTGGGGACAGGCTGGAGGTCAGGACTGGCGGCGAGAGGTTCGTGGTCAAGAAACGGGTTGGTAATGGTTCGGTACACGGTAGGACAAGGAAAGCGGTACAGGAAACGCTTTCTCAAGTGGCTGTAAGGCAACAATACGATCCGGCAGAAGGAAGTGCCGGGGCGGAAACTTAGATAGTAGGGTCAGCACGCGTCTCGAAGCAAAACCAATCTACTGACGCGCTGGACCCTTTAAATTTCAGAGAAGTTACCGCACGCGGTAGGGGGCACGTGGCCTACGCTCGGCAGCCGGCAGGAGGTGCCGTGTGGACACAGGGAGCGCGACAGGGTATAAGTGGTCGCACTCGGGGGGGCGAGCACGGCCCCCACGGCCAAGAACCTGTGGACCGCGGCGCTATCGTCCCGGCGGCCCGGGAGCACAGGCGGCCAAGACACGGGTGCTGGCTCCCGCAGCCAGACCCCTGGTCTGCGGGCACCTACCCGTGCAAGTACCCCCCACTCCCCCCTTTGGCTCTCCCCTCTTTCTGAAAGGACAGAAGAAACTTCTTTAGAAAAGTCCGATCCAGGATGTTGTCCTCGGCTCCCAACGATCTCTCCTCGGTATCCAAATCCCTCACAATCGATTGAGAAACTCAGATGTCTTTGTCGTTGTCTCAGCTTGGTCAGACTTCACTAGCAGAAAGTTTCTCTTTACTGTGAAAACCGTTGGAGGCCCTCAACCGCTTCTGGGGGAGAGGGGACAACTTTCTTCGAGAAACGATTGAGCAGAGACAGGCTTCTGGCAGCGATACATGAAAATGTGTTTGGAATACGCATGGTGGGAGGGAGCCGAGTGCTTATAGGCCACAGGATTGATCCGCTTTAACACCTCTAATGGCCCCACGGAACGTGGACCTCGCTTATAACTAGGATTTGTGAGCCGGTCGTATTTTGGGCAGACAGCCACACCTTCTACACCCCGAGCGAGCCGGAAAAATCGGGGATGGGATTCCTCTTATGTCCACGCCTGGGATTCATGCGGGCAGCACGTTGCTGTGGAATGGCGCGTCTGTCACCAGATGGTAAGTCATTTTATGTCCCGGTCTCAGGGTGTCTACGGCCCGGGAACCTCGGTAGGCAGAGGGCAGAGGGAGGGGGAGGGGGGGATGCAGCCCCATAGGACGTTATAGAAGGGAGTAGGACCACGTGGAATCAGAGTCAGAGAGTTATAGATGAATTCGGCCCAGGGCTAGTAGACCAAGACTCAATGTACTTGGACGGCGAGACTGAAAGTGGCGAAGGTATTGTGCCAAGATTTGTTGATCTCTCCCACTTACTTACCATTGGACTGCGCGGTTGTATAAGACGAATGAATTGTCAAACTTTACTTGCTAAACGGAGAAGAGTGGCACGCCAGAACTTTGGAGACAAAATGGAACCCCAAGGTCCGAGACAGATGTGTAGTGGGAGGCCTTGTTGACGGAAGACTGTGTTACAAAGTAGAGTGTAGCGACGCCCGACGAGGAGCGGATGGCAGACTGGAACGGGTGAAATGCGGCCTTCATTTTGATAAAAAATGGTCTGCGACCACCCAATGACCAGTAATTGCAGAAGACGGGGGAAGGTCGGTGATTGAAAAGTCCATAGACACTTGGGACCGATGGGAACTCGGCGCTAGTGGGCAAGGGGCGTGCAGTACGAACCAGACCGGGCCATGACGGGGGAGTTTATACCGGGCATCAGTTAATACAGGCTTTCACAAATTCTCTTGTGTCCTTAGCCAGAGTCGGTGCCACCAATAGAAGCGAGAGAATAGCTTGAAGGTGATACTTTTGAGCGCCAGGCATGCCCGGCCACCATAGACGCAATGTCCCCACTTTAGTATCCTCTACTCCGGAGAGCGGACAGCAACGTAAGTCTATCCCCCGAGAGTCAGCTGGAGGTCCACGGGTTAGCAACATGAACCACGACGTTCGGGGGGTATAGATTATGCTGAGAGACCGGGGATCTTCCCGATGGTTTCAGAGGCGCGGGGAGAGAGAATCAGACTTAGACGTTTTTTTTGCGGGCGGAAGTGGATCCGGAAATCAAAGCGCTGAGACTAAGAACAGCGACCACCTGGCTTGGCGTGGATTCAGGCCTGAGCGGACTGGAAGATACTGGAAGATTCTTGTGATACTGTATAACATGTCATATGCGTGCGGTGGCAAGCCCCTTCCAGCGGCACTATGAAAAAAGGTGGCGTCATTCCTCCGAGGGCAGTTTATCAGGCTAACAATTTCCCGATCTATGTATTCTTTTGTGGGGAAAAGGTCTTGGAAAAAAAAACCGCAAGTTGCGAGTTCTGCCCTTGGCCCATTTCTGCATAGAGACTTCGCCCCTGCTCCTCCAAGACGGGCATATCCACCTCCAGGGCGAAAGATTTTTCTGGCGAGGTCCGGGCGAGACAGGATAGATTGCAGAGGCAAAGGGCGCTTTAAGCTCCGGAAGAAAAAAATGCCTTTCGCTCGCTGTGGCCAGGAAGTCTCAGGAGATTGGCGTTCTTTATGGTTAGGGCCACAATTGGTGCCACCAGTGTGGAAAAGTGGGCGAATGAATGGCCGGTAGGTAATTTGCGAACACTAAGATCACACCAGCTGTATGGACCGAAGGTCCGGAAAGGTCGAGGCATGTAACAGGATACGGCGCTAACTTTTCTCTGGGTTCAGATCAGTAGGCCAGTTATTCGAGATGATTGTCATACTATGAACGGAAGGCTAGTACGATGAAAAGGCATTTCTCCTAATTGGCGTTACAACCTGGTTACAGCGGATGGCTGGATGCGACCAGTACTGGCGCACATGCACCGATGGGTCTGGGGATCTGGGAGAAAAGATCAGAAATGTGTCTAGGTAGATGATGACGCAGGAATAGAGGATCGGGGTCTCTGAAAACTATCGTTAACAAATTCCTGGAAGACAGCTGGACGCGACGCGTTGCACAATCCGAAAGGTCATCACCCAGGTATTCGAAATCGTGTCGTCACGCGTTTGAAGGCCGTCTTCCCATTCATAGCCTTCATGGATTTCTAACGAGGTTGTAAGCACCCCGCAGGTCTAATTTGGATAAAATCTTGGCCCCCGGAGCCGGCTCGAGAGTCAGAGATTAGAGGTAGACGGATATCGGTGTTCTTCACGGTGGACTTGTTTAAGACCCCGGTAGGTAGTCGATGCATGGACGTAGAAGGAACCATACTTTTTCTCAACGAAGAAGATAAACGGCTCCCGCTGGGGAAGAGACTTGCGGATAAGCCCTTCTCCAAATTCTCCTTGTGTACGGCCGACATGGCCCCGGGATTCAGGTACGGATAGGCGGGTAGTCCCTGCCACGAGGAGGACTGGTCCCAGGAAGAAGGTCTATTTGGACAGTAATAGGGCGGTTCAGGGGCGGCCAGCGTTCTCTTGCTCTTTTTCAGAAAGACATCCGCAAATCACTGGATATGTCGCTGGGCAGGCATGGCATCAATACAACAAAGATTCTCTCCGAACGGCGGACGGGGATCGCTCTTGGTCCGATTAGGTGAGCCCGGTCCACCTGCATGGGTTCCTCATCTGGAGGACTGCGATGTTGGCAGCGGGAGCTTTTGGAATACAGGGGACTCCTAGCTCGGAGGCAGGTCGGCGTGGGCAGACAGTGTCACGTTCCTGGCGATAGATATTCCTGTCTCTCGGATTGTGAAACGCCAACACTCAATGCGGGTGCGGCAAGTGGATGAGTTCGCTCAGAGTGGACGGAAATGTTCTTAGCGGCTAGTGCGTCCTTCCACCCTGTGGACAGGCCCCTTCTTAAAGTGGCGCAGAGGCTGCGTCATTCAGATAACTCCGAGGCCAATGTTCGAAAATTGTTATAGCATTAGTCTTCCTACGGAGGGAGTCTCCATGGACGACAGGCCAGGAGTGCTGTTCTCAGCTGACGATGCCCGTGCAGGTTATCGAGACGCTACGGAATTCTTGGAGAGGCCTGAGGTCTGCGGTCACGGGGTCGTTCCTGTACCAGAGGGGGGTTTGCCCAAGCCAAAGCCTTCCCAGAGAGTAGGGCTGACCAAAAATGCATCCTTTGCCCCTCTCAGTGAGGACTGAGTCGGCCACAACTCGATCGGTGCATGGAGCAAGCATGGGATGATGAAACCCCTGCCTCAAAGCTTGGGGTTCCCGTCGAACTTAGAAGGTAGAGGAGGTCGCAATTTGGGACCACCGAAGCCAGCGGAACAGGAGGCGTGGGTGGAACCACTGGCAGGAGAAGGCGGCTGCTGCGACGTGAGGAGCTGTCGCACCATGTCGGACAGCTGATCCCAACTGCTGGGGCTTGTTGGGCAATCTGCTTGCGACTGGCTGGAGCGACTATGGATGTGAGATCCGCAATAGGGGTAGAGGTACCTTGGTCGGGAGTACATGGCCGGAGCTAACGGTTACGGATGCTGGTAGTGGATCCGCGGGACAACCGCAAGCGGGAGATGGTGTAAAGCCTGTAACACAGGGAGCGGTAGATCTAGTAGAGCCGGTTTTCACCAGAGCCCGCCGCACAAGCGGGATGGACTGCTGCGGCCGGAGAACTACCAGGTCGGCCCCACTGGCGCAGACTTGCTTTTTTTTTTTTTTTTTTTACGGCGGCCAGCCAAGCAGTGCGTAGGGTAACAAATCGTGTGAGGTAGGCGTAGTCGGGGACAGGCAGCAACGAGTAAGGACAGGCGGCGAAAGGGGGTTCGTGGTCAAGAATCGGGTGATAATGGTTCGGATACACGGTAGACAGGAAACGGATTACAGGAAACGCTTTCTCTAGAGGCTGTAAGGCACTATAGATCCGGCAAGGAAGTGCCGGGGCGGAAACCTTATTTAGGTCAGTGGTCAGAACAAACCAATACTGACGCAGCTGGCCCTTTTAATTTCAGAGAAGTACCGCACTTGCACTGAGCGATAGGGGGCGCTGGCCACGCTCGCGCAGCCGGCAAGCAGAGAGCCGTGAGGACACAGGAGCGCGGCAGGGTAATGTGGTCGCACGGGGGGCGAGCACGCCTCTGCACCGTACCTGTGGATTCCGCGGCGATACTCGTTCCCCGGGCCGGGGGGGGAGGCACGGGGCAGACACGGGTTGCGCCCGCTGCCCGACCCTGGCTGCTGGGTACCACCCGTGATAAATAACAGCAGAAAAAAAACATCACGGAAGAAAATGGAATGAAACTCAAGGAAGCTATATGAATTTTTTATTAAATTTTTCGTTGGTTGGACAGCCCCTCTACTGTCAGAGGGGTGGGGCCTGACTCCCAGCACCTGATTGGTGAGCTGTATCACCTTCATTATTCATCAGGCACAGCGGTGTACTTTCAGTTGCGTCCTTATCTGGCACTGGAGCTCTCTGCAGCACAGACCTGTTCAAGTGAATGGAGCAATAGTAGACAAATAGGGCCCCATGTATGAAAACTGTATTGATCTAAAACGCACTTTGTTGCCCATAGCAACCAATCAGAGCGCCCCTCTCATTTTATATAGTTGACTTCGCTGGAAAAATTAAAGGGGCGCTCTGATCAGTTGCTATGGGCAACATAGAAAATCTTAGACCAAGACAGTTTTCATACATGTGGCCCATAGTCTCAGGGCAGTGGTCACCTCCCAGCAGGTCCTTCTAAAGGCTGTCCCTTCCTGGGCACTGTCATTATATACCACTCTAGACACTATGGGCAACATGTGGAGTATACAAAGCTTAATCGACTTTAAGGCTAGTTGTAGAGTACCCCAGAATCTATGAACCTGTTCTACTGCGGGTCATAGATTTAGCGCTTTTTAGTTCCAAAATGACACTTCTGGCTCAGGTAAACCACTTTTACCTTGGTTTACCTGCTCCAGCAGTAGTGTGCCCAGTTTTGCCGTCCTCCAGTCATAAATGTGCGGAATCATACGGTTGTGGTGCGACGCCCCCAGAACGTCCCCACATTTTGGGCGCATTAGAAAGTGCTGCGGTCGCCCAATAATGCGCATAATTTTGCTCATACATCAAGAGAATAGGGTTGCGCCCGTTTTTGGGCTGAAAGGACACCAGAATACTGGAATACTAAAAATTAGTGCTATGTGGACACCATATGGATAGCATTTGGCTTTATAAAAGCATCGACTACATAAAATACAGCACAAATGGCTATGTATGTAAAGTAGCTAGGTCAGGTTTAGCACTTTGGGCCACTATTTTCTGGAAATTATAGGGAACCAATAATCCAGGGACTGTATATAAATCTACACATATAGCGGGTGAAAAAAGTACTGAACACGTCACCAGTTTTCTAAGTAAATCTATCTCTAAAGGTGCTATTGGCATGAAATTCTCACCAGATGTTGGTAACAACTCATCCAATTCACACTGGCAAAGAAATCAAACCATAGATGTAAATAAATTATGTGTAATAATGAGAAATAATAAAGGGGAAAAGTATTGAACGCGCTTACTGAAATGTATTTAATGCCTTTGCTGGTAACGACACCTCCAGTATTTAGAAATATCCTCCTGCATTGCTCAGATGGGATTATGGATTCCACACAAACACTTTTCACATCCTGAGGCTGCCGTGGCTCCTTCTTTAAACTCTGAGCTTTGGTTCCTTCCATAGATTTTCTATTGGATTCTGCTCAGGTGATCGGCTCGGCCATTTTAGAAGTTTTATTTTCTTTCTCTGAAACCAATTGAGAGTTTCCCTGTGTTTGGGATCATTGTGTTGCTGAAATGTCCTCCATCGTTTCATCTTCATCCTCCTGGGAGATGGCACCAGATTTGTATCCAGAACGTCTCTGTACATTTGTCCAGTCATTCTTCCTTCAGTTATATGAAGTTTGCCAGTGTCATCTGCTGCAGCCCCCACCATGATGTTCGCACCTCCACACTTCGCTGTTGGTATTTTTAGGGTGATATGTGGCACCCTTTGGCCTCCAAATATGGTGTGTTTTGTGGAATCCAAAGATTTTGATTCTGGGCTCATCTGACCAGACTATAGTCTCCTATTATTTCACAGGCTTCAAGTTTCTTGGGCAATGATGTTCTTTCCACTTCCGGATTATGGCCCCAACATTGCTCACTGGAACCTTCAGTAGCTCAGAAATTCTTCTGTAGCCAATGCCATCAACAATAAAGATACAAAGGTTTTGAGACGGCTTACTAGTTTTACCCATCATGAGATGCTTCCTGTGTTGCCCCATGGTAATGAGACACCTTTTTATAGGCTATAAGTTGAACCAGCTGATATTATTTTTCAATAAGTGGCAGGATTGCTTTATAATTACTAAAAGATTTCAACTGGTGTCAGGACTTTCCATGGTTTTTTGCACATCTCTTTCTCCATGTGTTCAATACTTTTTCCGTGGGTCATTTCTCATTATTACACATAATTTCCTTTTATGACATCTATGGTCTGATTTCTTAGATTGTGTGGATTGGATGGGCTGTTACCAACATATGGTGAGAATTTCATGTCAATGGCACCTCTAGAAATAGATTTACTTAGAAAATTAGTGATGTGATCAGTACTTATTTTACCTGCTGTATAGATGTGGGTGCTACGAGGGCAAGGACGAATTTAAACAGTGCATCAGATATTGCTTTTTCAGAACTTGCATTCTGCTGTGAAGTATAAAGAAACTTCAGCTGGTCTCCTAGAAAAAAACTTTTTTTGCCAATTTTTTTTTTTTTTTTTAAATGTTTGTTTTGCATTCGGCTGAGGACAGGACTTTGCATCCCTGGATCTATGTTAGGGAATGCTCTCTCCACACATGCAGGACAAGGTCAAAGTTGAAGTGACATCTAGTATATTGAGATGGGGACATAGGACGGACACGTATAAGAGAATATGGATCAGAAAATTCAGTTCGGAGAATGGGACAAGTTCCTATTTTACAAACACATGGGGTGACTGCACACACAGTGGATTTTGTTAAGGAATTTTTTACATTGACTTAAATGGGAGAAGGCAGAAGTTTGTCTGACAATTTTAGTACAGATTTTGCCTCTTTCCATTGAAGTCAATGTAGAAAAATACACAGAAAAATGTTGTAACAAAATACCAGCAAATCCGTCTTATGTGCATTTACCCTTAGGGTATGTTCACAAGGCATATTGCGGTGCATACTGTACGCGTTGCAATAGACCGGGTGTTTTAGAAGTACGCGCTGGCCAGTGCTTACTTCTGAAGCGCCCCTGGCTGGCACCATTCACTTTCACTATGAGCAACGCATAAGTGCTGTGAAGAAGTGACATTTCGCTTCTGTCTCCCAGCGTACTATAAGCTCCCATTGTACGCCGGGGGAGGTGAAAGTAATGCATAGCTCTCTATGATAGCTATGAATTACTGTAAGAGCGGGGCGCATTTTGGGCGTATCGAAGCACAAATATGCGGCGAAATGTGCCCCGCAATTACGCCGTGTGAACATACCCTAACAATCCAGCGGGTCAGTTCGTACTGTTACAGATAGCGAGGGTCAGTTAGGACTGACACGGTGGACACCGGGTATTTGTGGATCACCGCAAATGAAGATGGTATAGCAGAACACGCCAGGGAGCGGAGTCCAAGGGGCTCCCGGTCTTCACCAAGGCCTGTCACAGGTCATTGGACAGGTAATTAGATGCTGTCCCTTTAAATCACCGAGAGCTGTCGTGCAGTCACAGGAAGCCACGGAGCAGGAGCCAGGACAGGTGAGTTAACAGCAGCAGGTACGGGACCAGAGACACATTGGAGGCCCGGGCATGTCCGTGGTCCGAGGCAGGGACCACGGTGTGAACTGTGATGATACCTTGGATTTCTGATGATGATTTTTGCAGAATTTGCCACTCATTCTGACGCGGGTTAGCCCTGTTGTAATGCGGATAATCCATGTCGCTCCTGCCCAGTGAGATCCGACAAGGATCTGCTCAAAAGTATGAACATCTCCATTCTTTTGTTTCTGCACCACAGATTTGAAATCCATGATGTGGAAAATTCTCGCTGTAGCTTGCTGTGTGATCTACAGCACAGACCGGGCAGAAATGCGCTGAGTTACAACAGTTCTTAGATGTGGATTCCGCACTAGTAGAAAAAACAGCCATGTGAACCCAGCCTTAGCTGTAGACGAAAAAATTTGCAATGCAACTGTATCAGCAGTGTCCTAATAAAATTCCACTATCAGTATTTCTCCCTATAGAACCGAGAAGGTTTTTATAATAGCAGGATAGCAGTGCGAGAAAATCATACTTCCTGCAGCTGCTCAGCTACTAGACCACCACTTTGCACTATACTGTAGGACATTATACAGTTATATGGGACATCCTGAGCACTGTTTGGTTGTATACTGCTTAAAAAAATAAAGGGAAGACTAAAATACCACATCCTAGATGTCAATGAATGAAATATTCCAGTTGTAATTCTTTATTCATTACATAGTGGAATGCGCTGAGAATAAAAAAAACATAAAAGTAATCAATGAAAATCAACATAAATATCCTGTGGAGTCTGGATTTGAAATGATCCTCGAATTCAAAGTGGAAAATCTAATTTCAGGCTGATACAACTACAGTGGACATGCCTCAAGACAAGGAAATGAGGGTCAGTAGTGTGTGTGGTCTCCACATACTTGTATGACCTCCCTACAATGCCTGGGGATGCTCCTGATGAGGTGGCGGATGTTCTCCTGAGGGATTTCCTCCCAGACCTGGATTAAAACATCAATCCACTCCTGGACAGTCTGTAGTGCAATGTGGCGTTGGTGGATGGAACGAAACATGATGTCCCAGATGTGCTTGATTGGATTCAGGTCTGGGGAACGGGCAGCCAGTCCATAGCGCCAATGCCTTCATCATGCAGGACCTGCTGACACACTTCAGTCACATGAGGCCCAGCATTGTCATGTATCAGAAAGAACCCAGGGCTCATGGTACCTGCCTATGGTCTTACAATGGGTCTGAGGATCTCATCCTCGTACCTAATGGCAGTTAGGGCACCTCTGGCAGCACATGGGGGAATGTGCGGCCCTACCAGGAAATGCCTCCTCACACCATTACTGACCCCCTGCCAAACCGCTCCTGCTGGAGGAGGTTGCAGGTAGCAGAATGGTTTCCACAGCATCTCCAGACTCTGTCAGTGTGAACCTGCTCTCATCCGTGAAGAGCACCGGGCGTCAATGTCAAATCTGCCAATTTTGGTGTTCTCTGGCAAATGCCAATCGCCCTAAGCGCAACACGGACTTGTGGACGTCTCGCCCTCAAACCCTCCTCATGGGGTCTGTTTCTGATAGTTTGAGCAGACACATGGAGATTAGTGACCTGTTGGAGGTCATTTTGCAGGGTCCTGCCTGCTGGGTTGTTGCCCTGCTACAGCCCCCTCCACATCTCCTGGTGCACTGACCTGTCTCCTGGTATCTGCTCTGGACACTGTATTGACAGACACAGATAACCTTCTTGCCACAGCTCGCATTGATGTGCCATCCTGGATGAGCTGCGTTACCTGAGAAACTTCTGTGGGTTGTAGACACCGCCTCATACTACCTCTAAGGGTGAGAGCAATGACAAAATTCACAAGTGTCCAAAACAACAACTTATAAGGATGAGCACAGAGAAATGTTCTGTGGTCACCACCTGCAGCACCACTCCTCTATAGGGGTTGTCTTGCTAATTACATATAATTTCTACCTGTTGTCTGTTCCATTTGCACAACAGCAGGAAACATTGCTTCACAATCAGTGTTGATTCATAACTGGACAGGTTGATTTCACAGAAGTGTTATTGACTTGGAGTTACATTGTGTTAAGTGTTTCCTTTATTTTTTGAGAAGTGTATATGTGCCCCATATAGCACTGTTTACACACAGTTGAGGTCCTTGTAGGCACAGTACAGCTGTGTGGGTCACAGTGTGGCAGTCTATGTACTGCTTGGCATTTAATGGGCAATACACGGTTGTATGTGAATAGAGTATGACTGTGTGACTTTATGTGAGCGGTATATCCAGAACAGGGCAGATCCTAGGCTAAATTTCACTCAGGGCGAGGTGAAGAAATTTCGCCCTCCCCCCCCTCGCCCCGTAACATATGGCGCCACATTGCATCACCATAAACCAAAGCCAAAATATACAAAAAGCTTTACCACAATGTGCTACGTATAAAACTACTAAATAATAGTCATACAGTTAACAAATAACACCGCTACACCAACCAGAATCCCAAGACCACTAAGACCAAATATCTCCAGCACACAGTGACCGAATAATACCACCACACCATGACCACATATCACCACCATATAGTGACTGAATAATACAAACTGACAATTACTGAATACAAACCATTATACTTCAACCAATATTACCTCCATACAGTGACCATACAGTGGTAGATACCAGCTGCAGACATATAAATGGTTACAGTAAAGTTATTTCTAGTGAGTCACAAAAGACGTCTCTGAAGAGTTGGTCTCTTCTTCTTCTTATCCATCTGTCCCAGGCGCCATGATGACTACTACCGACTCTTCACTGTAAAATTTACAAAACAAACATCTTAGACTCCTCAATTTATCAGCACTTCTCTACCAATTCCTATCTCTGTACAAACTCCCCATCTATAGCACCTGATATGGTAGGCAAGTAATATGCCCCCTGTAGCCACGTAGTAGCCCCCTATAGCCAAGTAGTAGCCCCCTATAGCCAGTTGATGCCTCCCTGTAGCCTGTGATGCCCCCTGTAGCCAGTGATGCTCCCTGTAGCCAGTGATGCCCCCCTTATAGCCAGTGGCCCCCTGTAGCCAGTGATGCCCCCCTTTTTATCGAGTGATGCCCCCTGGTAGCCAGTGATGCCCCTGTTGCCAGAGATGCCCCCCTGTTGCCAGATATGCCCCCTTGTAGCCAGTGATGCCCCTGTAGCCAGTGATGCCCCCCTTGTAGCCAGTGTTGCCCCCTGTAGCCAGTGATGCCCCTGTAGCCAGTGATGCCCCCTTGTAGCCAGTAAATGCCCCCGTAGCCAATGATGCCCCCTTGTAGCCAATGATGCCCCTTGTAGGCAATGATGCCCCCCTTGTAGTCAGTGATGCCCCCTGTAGCCAGTGATGCCCCCCCATAGTAGCCAGTGATGCCCCTCGTGTAGCCAGTGATGCCCCTCTGTAGCCAGTGATGCCGCTAGGTAGCCAGTGATTCTCCCCTGTAGCCAGTGATGCCCCCTTTGTAGTCAGTGATGCCTCCCTGTAGCCGGTGATGCCCCCCTGTAGCCAGTGATGCCCCCTGTAGCCGATGATTCCATCCTGTAGCCAGTGATGCCCCCTTGTAGCCAGTGATGCCCCTGTAGCCAGTGATGCCCCTTGTAGCCAGTGATGCCACCCTGTAGCCAGTGATGCCACCTGGTTGCCAGTGATGCCCCTGGTTGCCAGTGATCCCCCCTGGTAGCCAGTGATGCCCCCTGGTAGCCAGTGATGGCCCCCTTTGTAGCCAGTGATGCCCCCTGTAGCCAGTGATGCCCCCTGTAGCCAGTGATGCCCCCCTGTAGCCAGTGATGCCCCCCTGTAGCCAGTGATGCCCCCTGTAGCCAGTAGATGCCCCCCTGTAGCCAGTGATGCCCCCTTGTAGCCAGTGATGCCCCCCTGTAGCCAGTGATGCCCCCCTTGTAGCCAGTGATGCCCCCTGTAGCCAGTGATGCCCCCTGTAAGTAATTATAAAATAACAAAAAAGTACTCACCTCGGTCCGCGCGTCCCGGTCCGGAGCTGCTGAGCGGTGTAAGCAGCGTGACGTCATCACGCTGCTTACACTGTCACGCAGCTCCCAGGAACTACTCAGCGGGAGAGCTGCCGACCGAGCAGATCCCAGCATCGCAAGAGGCGCGGTGAAAGCCGTGCGATGCTGATACAGAGGAGAAGGCAGGACGGTATAGATCCGTCCTGCCTCCTCCCTGCACCAGCAGCTGCTGACTCTGCGCGACTGTTATAAAACACCCGCGCAGAGTCAGGAGAGATCCTCCCGGCGGGCAAGGCGGGCGGTCGCGGCTCCCCCCTCGGGTGAGCGGAGCCTTGGCGCCCCGGGCGATCGCCCACCTCGCCCGCCCCTAGGAACGGCCCTGATCCAGAAGTAGGATGCCGTATTCAGAGTATATGTGGACAATATATGCAGGCTAGGACTGGCCCACACGGGAGCAGGGGAAACACTATTGAGCTCTTAGGCATAGTGGGTCCCTAGGGATGGCAGGCCTGGGACTGCTTTTCAGTCAGAAAGACAAAGAAAGAGAGGCAGAAAGCAATATGTGCAGTAGCTGTAAGATGGGCCCCAGGAATCAACTTCACTGGTGATACCCAAGAATCATCTCCACTGGTGGGCCTCAAGAATCATCTCCACTGGTGGGCCTCAAGAATCATCTCCACTGGTGGGCCCCAAGAATTATCTTCCGCTGGTGGGCCCCAAGAATCAACTCCACTGATGGGCCTCAAGAATCATCTCCATTGGTGGGCCCCCAAAAATCAACTCCCCTGGTGACCCAAGAATCATCTCCACTGGTGGACCCCGAGAATCAACTCCACTGGTGGGCCTCGAGAATCATCTCCACTGGTGGACCTCAAGAATCATCTCCACTGGTAGCACCCAAGAATCATCTCCACTGGTGGGCCTCAAGAATCATCTCCACTGGTGGGCCTCAAGAATCATCTCCACTGGTGGGCCTCAAGAATCATCTCCACTGGTGGGCCCCAAGAATCAACTCCACTGGTGGGCCTCAAGAATCAACTCCACTGGTGGGCCCCAAGAATCAACACCACTGGTAGGCCCCAAGAATCATCTCCACTGGTGGGCCTCAAGAATCATCTCCACTGCTAGGCCCCAAGAATCATCTCCGCTGGTGGGCCTCACGAATCATCTCCACTGGTGGGCCCCAAGAATCAACTCCACTGGTGGGCCACAAGAATCATCTCCATTGGTGGGCCCCCAAAAATCAACTCCACTGGGGGACCCCAAGAATCATCTCCACTTGGGGGACCCCGAGAAATCAATCCACTGGTGGGCCTCGAAATACTGCCACTGGTGGAACTCAAGAATCATTCTCCACTGGTAGCCCACAAGAGTCATCTCCACTGGTGGGCCTCAAGAATCATCTCCACTGGCGGGCCCCCAAAATCATATCCACTTGTGGGCCACAAGAATCATATCCATTGGTGGGCCCCAAGAATCAACTCCACTGGTGGGCCCAAGAATCAACTCCACTGGTGGGCTCCAAGAATCATCTCCACTGCTAGGCCCCAAGAATCATCTCCACTGGTGGGCCTCAAAAATCATCTCCACTGCTAGGCCCCAAGAATCATCTCCACTGGTGGGCCACAAGAATCATCTCCACTGGTGGGCCCCAAGAATCAAATACACTGGTGGGCCGCAAGAATCATATCCATTGGTGGGCCCCAAGAATCAACTCCACTGGTGGACCCCAAGAATCATCTCCACTGGTGGACCCCCAGAAAAAGCTCCACTTGTGGGCCTCAAGAATCATCTCCACTAGTGGAACCCAAGAATCATCTCCACTGGTGGCTCCCCAAAAGTCCATCTCCTCTGGTGGGCCTCCACAATCATCTCCACTGGTGGTCCTCAAGTATCTTCTCCACTGGTGGGCCTCATGACTCTTCTCCACTGGTGGGCCCCAAGAATCAACTCCACTGGTGGGCCTCAAGAATCAACTCCACTGGTGGGCCCCAAGAATCAACTCCACTGGGTGGGCCCGAAGAATCATCTCCACTGCTAGGCCCCAAGAATCAACTCCACTGCCAGGCCCCAATAATCACCTCCACTGGTGGGCCCCAAGAATCGACTCCACTGGTGGAACCCAAGAATCATCTTCACTGGTGGGCCCCAAGTATCAACTCCACTGGTGGGCCCCAGAATCAATTCCACTGGTGGGCCCCAGAATCAATTCCACTGATGGGCCCAAAATCAACTCCACTGTGGCCCAAGATATCTTTACTGGGGCCCTAAAATCAACCACTGGGGGAACCCAAGATCACTTCACTGGTGGCCCCAAGAATCATCCCCTGATGGCCCAAATCAATTCCATGGTGGGCCCCAAGAACAATCCCTGATGGGCCCAAATCAATTCCACTGTGGGCCCAAGAATCAGCTCCACTGGTGGTTCAAAATCAGCTCACTGGTGGACCCCAAGAATCAGTCCCTGTGGGCCCAAGATCAGCTCCACGTGGCCCAAGATCAGCCCATGGACCCCAAGAATCAACTCACTGTAAGCCCCAAGAATCATCACTGGGGTTCCAAGAATCAGCTCACTGGGACCCAAGAATCAGCTCCCGTGGACCCAAAATCATCCCGTGGCCCAAGAATCGTCCACTGGGCCCAAGAATCAGCTCCACGTGGGCTCAAGATCACTCCCTGGGCCCAAAATCAACTCCCTGGTGAGCCCCAAGAATCGCTCCACTGGGAGCCCCAAGACTGAGCTCCACTGGTGGGCCCCAAGACTGAGCTCCACTGGTAGGCCCTAGACACCCCAGTCCAACACTTTTTACACTCAATACTCAAGCCTTAGGCTATGTCTACACTGCACAGTTCTACCGTCGGATTTTCGTCGGATTCGGTATTTTGAATGTGCGGTACACTGTGCTGCATAGACAGTAATGAAAAATCCGTTCTGTAGTCTATATAGCACAGATTTTTTTACTGTCGGTTTTAATACCGGGCGGGATTCCCGTGGATTACTGTTGAATTCCAATACATTCATTTGTACGTAGCCGATGGCAAATCCGAAAACCGAGCGCAGCTTTTGTGCAAATCTGCAGCAAAAAACCCAACCCTGTCGCGGTCCAGCAGCGCGAGAATGCCGTTGGATTTTTGGACGGCACTTTGACATTGCGATGTAGACCTAGCCTCAAGCTGCACTCTGCTGACAGCTGCAATGCACTGAACTTCCCTGCAGCTGCTCTTTCCTTCCTGCAGTTACTGATCTCAGGATCTGTAACTGTTACATATAGCTCAGAATATCACATACCTATATACAATACTGATATCCCGCCCTACAGTATAGTGCAAAGTAGTGGTCTAGCACCTACCAGGAGTGGGATTTCCCTGCACTGCTATCCTGTACTATACACTTCTATAGGGAGAAATTCTGATAGTGGAAATTTATTAGGACATTGCTCAGGATATAGACCCCAAACAGCAGTAGGACTACAACTCTCACAATGTCTCTACTACCCCCAGGACTTGTAGAACTACAATTTTCAGCATGGTGCAACCTCCAGCTACGGTTTAGCAATCACTATAAAATCACATTATTCTATTAACACTTATATAACCGCACAGCGACAGGGGACACGTTCGATGCATGTAATGGTTCTGTGCGTGTATTTCTAAAAAATTTTGTAATTTCTGCAAAAATACTCTACAACCTATTCCAATAAATAACAATAATAATAATAATAATAATTATATAATATTAGGCGTGTTTATACATTGTATCTGACATATGGTGCTGGCTGCCACCAGTACAGGAATCACCAGCCCCAGGAGCACCGCTCACAGTGCACAATTATAAAGCTATAAGAAGCATCACCTTTCCAATGGGATTGCTGGATATACAGGTGTTGGAGCGCCCGGCAGCTGCACGTTGGTCCTCGCACACTATGGACATGCAAATTACCCAATGTAAGCATGGCTGCCATTGAGTGCAGGTCAGAGCTCGCTCATTGGTAGCGGCAGCGTCCCTGTCCTCATTGGATGCAGCCTCAGTGTATGAATCACAAGAGTGAGCACATCAGGGTGTACACCTAGCTGTATCTAAGCTTACTATGTGTGATACAATCTGCTGAGCTGCTGTATCTTAACCTGCTTTGTGTGATACTGTCTGCTGAGCTGCTGTATCTAAGTATATTACTATATTATGTGTGATACTGTCTGCTGAGCTGCTGTATCTAAGCATACAATGTGTGATACTATCTGCTGAGCTGCTGTATCAACATAATATGTATGATACTATCTGCTGAGTTGCTGTATCTAAGCATATTATGTGTGATACTATCTGCTGAGCCAGTGTATCTAATCCTGTTATGCATAGTATCTGTCAGCAGAGACTTGTATCTAAGTCTATCATGTGTGATACTGTTTTCTGCACAGGGGTATCTAAACCTTTCTTGCGTGGCACAGTTTTCTATGTTTGCAAGTTTATCTTATGTGATACTGTCTTCTGAGCCAGTGTATCTAAAACTAAACATTATATACTGTCTGCAGAGACTTGTATCTAAGTCTATCCTGTGTGATACCGTGTGCTGAGCCTGTGTATCTAACCCTATTCTGCATTATATGCCGTCGGCAGAGACTTGTATCTAAGCCTATCCTGTATGATACCGTGTGCTGAGCCAGTGTATCTGAGCTTATGCATTATATTCTGTCAGCAGACTTGTGTCTAAGCCTATCCTGTATGATACCGTGTGCTGAGCCAGTGTATCTGAGCTTATGCATTATATTCTGTCAGCAGACTTGTGTCTAAGCCTATCCTGTGTAAATACCATTGGCTAAAGCCTAGTGTGTTGGCAATCACTTAATACTATTCTATTATATTCCGTCAGCAAGAACTTGTATCTAAGGCCTATCCTGTGCTGATTAACAGTGTGCTGACCACATCTAATAACATAGCTATATTATTATTATTCTGTCAGCAGACTTTTTATCTAATGCTATCCTGAATTGGTACGTGTGCAGCGTACAGGAATCGCTGAGGTTCATAGCCAATTATATTCTGTCAGCAGAGACTGTATCTAAGCCTATCCTGTGTGATAACCGTGTGTGAGGCCAGTGTTGTCTGGCACTATGCATTAATTACCATGTCAGCAGACTTGTATCTAAGCCTTCCTGGTGAACCGTGTAGCGAGCCCATGTCTCTTGGATGAGCTCAGTTATGAATAAAGATGCCTCAGAGAGACTATGTATCTAAGCCTTTCTTGTGTGATACAGATTGCTGAGCATGTGTCTGGACTTATGCTATATCTGTCAGCAGACTTGTATCTAAGCCTATCCTAGTTGATACGTGTGCTGATCCATGTGTCTCGAGGTTATGCATTATATCTGTCAGCAGACTTGTGTCTAAGCTATCTGTGTGATACGTTGCTGAGTGCAGTGTTCTGGCATTTATGCATTATATATCTGCTAGCAGACTTGTATCTAAGCTATCCTATGTGTGATACCGTTGCTGAGCCAGTGTGTCTGGAGCTTTATGCATTATATTCTGTCAGCAGACTTGTGTCTAAGCCTATCCTGTGTGATACGTGTGCTGAGCAGTGGTTCTGAGTTATGCATTTATTCTGCAGCAGTATCTTGTTCTAAGCCTATCCTGTGTGCTACGGTGTGCTGATCCAGTTTGTCTTGACTTATGCATTATATTCTGTCAGCAGACTTGTATCTAAGCCTATCCTGTGTGATACCGTGTGCTGAGCCAGTGTGTCTGAGGTTATGCATTATATTCTGTCAGCAGAGACTTGTATCTAAGCCTATCCTGTGTGATACCGTGTGCTGAGCCAGTGTGTCTGGACTTATGCATTATATTCTGTCAGCAGACTTGTATCTAAGCCTATCCTGTGTGATACCGTGTGCTGAGCCAGTGTGTCTGAGGTTATGCATTATATTCTGTCAGCAGACACTTGTATCTAAGCATAACCTGTGTTAAACCGTGAGCTGAGCCAGTGTGTCTTCACATATGCAGTATAATCTGTCAGCAGACATGTATCTAAGACTATCCTGTGTGATACCGTGTGCTGAGCCAGTGTGTCTGGACTTATGCATTATATTCTGTCAGCAGACTTGTATCTAAGCCTATCCTGTGTGATACCGTGTGCTGAGCCAGTGTGTCTGGACATATGCATTATATTCTGTCAGCAGACTTGTATCTAAGCCTATCCTGTGTGATACCGTGTGCTGAGCCAGTGTGTCTGAGGTTATGCATTATATTCTGTCAGCAGACTTGTGTCTAAGCCTATCCTGTGTGATACCGTGTGCTGAACCAAGGTATCTAATCCTTTAATGCCTCATATGCTGCCGGGCACAGACTTGTATCCAAGCCAGTCCTGTGTGATGCAGTCTCCTGTCTGTGTATCTAAGCCTATCCTGTATGATACTGTCTGCTGATCCAGTGTATCTAATCCTCTTATGCATTATATGCTTATATCTAAGCTTATCCTGTGTGACATTGTCTCCTGTTCTGTGTATCTAAGCACATCTTGTATGATGCAGTCTTCTGTCTGTGTATCTAAGCCTATCCTGTGTGATACTGCACTTCTCTCCTCACATGGAGACAGTAAACATGAAGGGCAGGACCTGAGTCTCCTCCCAGCAGTCGTCACATGACACCGTCCAATGGCAGCCGGCGTTACATGTGCCCCTCACCTGCCTCACGACACCGCAGCCGGGAGTTTCATCATGTAGGGGCTGCCGGGCGTGTGGCGGGGGCTCAGAGTGATATCATGTCATATCTGCTGCACCATTATAACCACACATCTGTAATAACTTCTGCACTCTTAACCCCTCAGTGACCGCTCGTCTCTTCCAGGCTGGAGCTACACGCTGCAATGCAATACGAATAAATCAGATGCCAGCAGGGCCCTGACAAGGCATTTTGGTGCCCCAGGCAAATGGCGCCCCTTCTGTTCCTCCCTGGCTCTGAGCTGCTGCACGCGCCCTCCCCAGCTGGGTGGAATGGGGCAAAAAACCCACAACTGCCCCATGTGTCTTTGGAGGTGCGGTCTAAATGAAGCGTGATCCTTTCTCTAGGGCTCACTTTTCCATTTTTGTGCCTGTGGACCTGAGTGACTTTTTTGGGGAGTGACCAGACAATAAAAGCAATTTTTGATGTTTGCCATTTTTTTATGGCATTCAGACTGCGGGATATATAAGGTTTTATAATAACAGATCGGATTTTAACGGAGGTGACGATACCAATTATGTTTCTTTTTTTTTACTGATTCTATTTGTAAAAGAGGGTGAGGGGTTTGAGCTTTTAGGAGGACATGCATGACAACTGTCTCGGTGTAAGACTTTCTTTGTTGCCCATAGTAACCAATCAGAGCTCAGTTTTCATTTTTCCAGAGCTGAAAGCTGAGTTCTGATTGGTCGCTATGAGCTCTGATTAGTTGCTATGGGCTCTGATTAGTTGCTATGGGCTCTGATTAGTTGCTATGAGCTCTGATTAGTTGCTATGGGCTCTGATTAGTTGCTATGGGCTCTGTGATTGATTGATATGAGCTCTGATTGGTTGCTGTGAGCCCTGATTGGTTGATATGGGCTCTGATTAGTTGCTATGAGCTCTGATTAGTTGCTATGGGCTCTGATTGGTTGATATGGGCTCTGATTGGTTGATATGGGCTCTGATTAGTTGCTATGAGCTCTGATTAGTTGCTATGGGCTCTGGTTGCTATGGTCTCTGGTTGCTATGAGCTCTGATTGGTTGCTGTGAGCCCTGATTGGTTGCTATGGGCTCTGATTGGTATCAAGGGTATTTTAAAAAACAAAAATTTCCTCAGATGAGGAAGCGAGTGTGAAACTCGTGAAATGCGTTATGTATATGTAAAATAAATAGTAACTTTTCCCACTTTTTTAAGAAATTTTTGTTTTTTAAAATACCCTTGATACCTTGTGTTCCGTTGGCGTCCCATGTGGACATCAAAGGCGGGAAGTTTGGAGCAGCTTCTTTGACCAGAATCACCACGGTGGAGGATATGGAGCGATAAAGCGAGCTGTACCGTAATTTGTGCAGCAGAAATAGGTGAGCACTTGACCTCCACTGGAATTTAGAGTGGTATATTATATAAGATTTCAGCTGCACTTTCTTTTTCCAGTTCTTTTGCACACCTGGGAAAAACTTTTTGAGACGATCTAAGGTTTTTTCTACGGAGTGTATATATTTTTTTTTGGTCTCTGATTGGTTGCTATGGGCTCTGATTGGTTGCTATGAGTTCAGGTTGGTTGCTATGAGCTCTGATTGGTTGCAATGGGCTCTGATTGGTAGCAATGGGCTCTGATTGGTAGCTATGAGCTCTGGTTGCTATGGGTTATTTTTCTATGAGCTCTGATTGGTTGCTATGAGCTCTGGTTTCTGTGGGTTCTGATTGGTTGTTATGAGCTCTGATTGGTTGCTACGAGCCCTGACTGGTCGCTATGAGGTCTGATTGGTTGCTATGTGCTCTGGTTGTTATGAGCTCTGATTGGTTGCTACGAGCCCTGACTGGTCGCTATGAGGTCTGATTGGTTGCTATGAGCTCTGATTGGTTGCTATGTGCTCTGGTTGCTATGGGTTCTGATTGGTCGCTATGAGGTCTGATTGGTTGCTATGAGCTCTGGTTGCTATGGGCTCTGATTGGTTGCTAAGTGCTTTGGTTGCTATGGCTCTGACTGGTTGCTTTGGGCAACAAAGAAAGTCTTAGACCTAGATAGTTTTCATACATATGGGCCTTAACATATATAAAAAAATTTATTTGTAATATAATTTTCCCTCAGATACTAGACCCCTATGGGCTGCGATCACTTGTACACTGTTCTGAAATACTAATGTATAGCAGAGTAGTGTGCAGTTACAGCTCTCGAATTAACTTGAATTAACTTGACCTCTGGTCGTGTTCACCGTGATATCGAAGTAGTTAAACAGCCAGGATATGAGTTATCTCCGTGTATGGAATTGGCTCAACTCCTGGGCCCGCTCCATACATTCTTGCACCTCCTTAGAGGTAGGCGCCATAGGGTACAGAGATGAGTAGTTTTAGGGCCCCATAAAGCTGAAACATCTCGGCCCCCCGCCTATTATTAGTTCCTATCTTGCACCATACTAGTGGGGCCCCTTTTTGATCCGGGCCCCTGACAGGAGTTCTGTCAATAGTACCCTTTTGGCGCCACTAATAGGGTGTCACCTGCCTCTGTCTACCCATCATCTCGTCCCTGGATACCAGATTAGTAGACATGCTAGAGTATCGGGTGGACAAAGTAAAGACCTGTAGACCCCTCCACACCGCCCAAATGTTCTTATTGTTCCTTAATCCACTACTTAAAAGGTGGCATAGTGCCAATTCCGCACAGAACTATATAAAGAGGGGTCTCTCCTGACATCTCCAGACATGTCTGTCTTTGTAAAATCTTGTGTAATCCATGATATAACAATTCTGGAGCCTCTTCTCTTATAACTCTGTGTTGTGCTGTTCCTCTGTTATTCCTCATAGAAATATATAACTGAATCTGTCAGGTGGGTGTTACCTTTTTCTAAGAGGCGTGTCCCTGCACACACTGACTGTCAGCTCTGATTTGATAATATCTGACTGTGCAGGGACATGCTCCCAATTAGTAACACCCAGTTGACTAATTCAGTGATACATTTCCAGGAGGAGTAACAGAGAAACAGCACAAGACAGAGATAAAAGAGAAGAGGCTCCAGAATTGTTATTTCACAGGGAACACAAGGATTTACTAACACAGACCTATCAGGAGAGGTCTCAGGTCCCCTTTAAATTGCTGTATTAGGGTGTAAGGAGGTCAGTGGCGTGCTGAGGGTGCCCATAGCAAAGACGAGTTTTTATACCCACGACTAAAAAGCTTTGTGTTTTTACAGGTTTTTCTCCTCCTAGTATCAAACAGGTTTGGCCCCCTCTCTCCAGACACCCCATAGCAGCTGCCTGGGCTGCCTACTACTTCCCTTTGCCTAGTCTTCTTCTTCTGGGCTTCTGATATTCTAGATTATCAGATTATGAATAGGCGCTAAACACCGCTGACTGCCACATTAGTGGCGTTACACATGTTATGCGCCAAAGTGAATGGGAGATATTGGTGGAGTGGGGCTGTACGACCAGGTTGGCAGTGCCATCTATAAATGTCCTTCTACATATGGTGTACCATAAAGTACCCAAATAACGGTGCCCACTCCATGCCTGCCCTTTTGCCTCTTTTTTGCCAACTGAAGTTGGGACTTTAAGGGGGTCGCCTACCTTCGCCTACCCGTCGTTCCGGCTCTGCCGTTAGGTGATATTTGCATCTCCCTTTTTGCTTTTCTTTTCCCAAGGTGTGAGTGGCATCAGGGGTGCAAGCTGCAGGTGCCCGGGATCTGCGCCAGTGGTGCCCACTTCATTAGTGCAAGGATAGGTCACACATCCTGAAGGCCGGCCATGATGATGACCAACCATAAACTGCTGCAATTCCTTGATATAACCCCTTTAAAATGGTAAATTCCCGGGCTGTACACAGAAAAGGTAAAACGGTTTCCTCCCCCTGTTTTAACAGGCATGGTGCCACTGCCCGCTTTATGCCCAAAAACAAAGCAAACATCAGCCCCCCCGGGCCCGGGCCCGCCCCCCACCATCCTGGCTTTCCCGGTTTACCCCCTACCCCCCAACAAAAGTCTGCGATGAAGAATAGGGTTTGGGTGAAATTTTTCCCTTTATTTCACCGGTTTTTACCCTTTTTGGCCTTGTATAAACAAAAGTGGTCGATAGGGCCCAGGGGGGCCCCCCCCCCCCCTGGCGTGTGGAGTAAAAAGCTGCAAACCGTTTTCCTCAAAATTATTATAATTTCCCGTTTTTTCAAGAACAAAAAAGGGAATTTTTTTGACCCGGGGGACGCCTTCCTCCCGCTGCTTTAGACCAAAACCCCCCAAACCCCCCATTTCCCTTTATTTCCTCAATAAGCCTGAGGGGAGGGGTTGGATAAAATTGGCCACAGCAGCCCTTTTATTAAACATACAAAAAAAAATTTAAAAAATCACTTCATGCGAATGGGAAATAACTTCACCCCCCCTTCCCATAAATTCAAACCTCAAATTTTTTCCCAAATTTAAATCCCCTTTTCCTTTAAATTCCCCAAAACCAAATTTGGGGGCGAGTCCTTGGAGCCCTATTTTCCTTTTCCAAACCCCCAAGGTTGGGAACAAAAACCCCTTTGTTTCCCCCCGTTTTTTACCCCCCGCCCTCACCCCCGGGTTCCCGGGGAAACCCAAAAGCCACCTCACGGCCCAAACATTCCACAAAATTGCTCCCCCAAAGGCACCGCCCCCTTGGGAGCCCCAACCTTTGCCAGACCAAATATACCCCCACAAAATTTTGGGGGGGCCCGCGAGCCGGAAAACCCCCCCAAATATTTTTTACCCGGCACCCAAGGGCCCCAACCCCCGGCCAATGCGACAAAAAGCCCATTCCCCAAACAAACATTTTTCAAAACCCAAAAAACCATCCAAGCCACCTCCAATTCCCCATGACCTTTAGGAGGGGGGGTGGGGCTGCTGCTCTTAACCCAACCCTTTGGGTTTTTTCCCGCGCGGGACCGGGGGCCGGGGTTTTTTTTCCGGGCCCCCCCTTTCGTGACGCCTAAAATCCCCCCCCATCACCCCATGACGGGGGACGGCGCGCCGGGTCCAAAGTGGGGCCTCCCCCCGGGCTGGGGCCCCCCTTCCGGCCCCCTTTCCCTTGGGCCCTGGGGGGGCCTACCTTTCGCTGCTTTTAGAAACCCCTCTTAAAAAATCCCCCAATTCCATATCCTCCAATAAGAAAAATAGACGGATTGGATAATTGGCCCCAGCCGCCCTTTTTTTAAAAATACAATAAAAAAACAAATCCCCTTCAAGGGGAAGGGGAAAAAACTTCACCCACATTCCCCTAAAGCTACAACCCTCAAATTCCCCAATTAACTCTTCCCTAAAAATTCCCAAAAACAACTTTGGGGGGTGAGGTCCTTGGAAACCAGTAAAGTCCTTTTTTCCCCCACCAAGGGCGGGGAACAAACCCTCGTTTTTTCCTCCTCCCTTTTTTTCCCCCCCTTTACCCCCGGGGGGCCCTTTAGGGCACAAAAGCCCCTAAGGGGGCCAATCATTCCAAAATTTCTCCCCAAGGAAAACCCCCCGGGGGAGCCCCAACCTTCGCCAGCCCGGTATACCCCCCAAAATTGGGGGCCAAGTGAAACCTGACCCCCCCCCTATTTCCACCGCACCCAAGGGCCCCAAAACCCCCCACAGCCAAGCAAGTGGGCACCTTACGGCGCGGACCCCCCAGCCCCAAAAGCCCTCTCGAATTTCCCCCCGAATGTCCCCAAACCAAAGATCAAGGGCCCATCGCATTTTAGATGCACCCCATCCCTACGCCCAAAAATTTTCCTTCCCCCACTCTCAAGTTCTCTATGCCCAACCAAAAAACCCCCTTCCTAAAAACAAATGAGCAACCCGCCCCATTAACTTTTTATCCCAGCCCTGTTTATTTTCCCGCCACCCAATCTGGTAACCCCCAAAAAACCCTTTTTACAAAATTGACCATATTACACCAAAACTGGATACCCGAACCCACAGCCCCAACAAATCGAAAACTCATATCCCCGATCAATTTTCCCCAATGGGACGCAACCCCCCGATCAAATTTCCCCCCCACAAGAAAACGCAACTATATCCCGGGGGACGATCCCCTGCCAAAAAAATTTTGGGGTTTTTGGTTTGCACTTGGCTCCAGAACCCAAACCTCGTTTCCCAATCCACCGCACCAAAAAGCCACGTCTTCTAAACCCAGTTTTCCCCCACTTTAACGTTTTTAAAAAAGCTGCCCCCTCTGCGCCCCAGTGAAAATAAATGGCCAAAGAAACCAAAATTTGGCGCTGACCTGAAAAAAAAAACAACAAAGGAAAAACCCAAAGGGAATTTGCCAAATCCCAAAAACAACCCCACTGACTTTATACTGAAACCCCCGGGAGTAAACCTCCCACTTGGGAAAAAATTCCCGCCCCTTTTATCTTCAGATCCCAAAAGCGGGGGGATGTAAAAAACGGTATCTTTCGAATCCCTTTTACCTATTTTGCGTACCACCTTTGGCATCCAAACCCCACCCAGCGCCTCTGTCGCTGGGCCCCCAAGCGAAAAAAAGTGGGGCAAACTGCGCCGGATCCAAAACCAAAACTCAGAAAAACAACGCCGAAAAATAGCGGGGAACTGGAACCTGGGGCAAAAACCTCCCCTCTGCCCGCACCAGCAGGGGGAGAAAGGGCCTTCCCCGCGTAATCTCAAAATAATCGCCAAGCACCGGAAAAAAGGGGGAATAATTTCCCCCCTAACCGACCCCCAGACGCCCCTCTCTTGCCCTTTCCCTTTTGATCAGTCCCTTTGGGCCGCCCTATTAAAAAAACCCCTAGGCCGTCTGGTGTCCCTTGCACATCCTGTCCTGCAAACCCCCCGCCAATTTCTTACTCGGGCATACCAAACTCGCTAATCCCTTTAAAGCCCCGAAAAACGCCAAAAAAAAAGCAAAAACGAAAAAAGGGACTTCAAAGTCCAGAGGAACAAACTTAAAGGCAACTTTTGCCCAATCCCCCTTTCCCAAAAAGTTTAAAAAAACCACCGGGGGCCGGGTGATCCCAACCCTATGAAATTCCCCGCCTCAAGCCCCCTTAAGGTTGTACTCAAGGGAAAAACCTTTGTCACGTTTCCCCATGCCCCATTTTTTAAAACCCAAAGGTAAAGCCGATAACAGCCTCGTCACCCGGAAACCCACCACCTTCATTTATCAATGACCCCACCAGACAAAAAAGGCCGCCGGGGCCCATCCCCCCTCCAGACCAGCGTATCAATGCCCTCCACCAAAGTTCCCTTTGGGGGCCCCTTTAAAAAAGAATAGGAAGGGCCCCCCGACCCCGGGGCCCCGATGGGTTAATAACGGTTTTTCTGTTTTTCCCCACCCCCCAGTCCATAATTCCTTGGGATTCCAGCCCCCCCCGCCAGGTTTTCCCGGGGCCAGCTTCCGAAAGTTTCCCCCCTGTAAACGAGACCCAAAACGTCAGCCAAGTCATTCTTACCCCTGGAACATTCGTTGCAAAACCCAAAGGGGTTTACAAACCCCCAAAAAAACCAAAAAAAACGGCCCAAGCAAAAACAAAGGAGGGGGGAGAAAAAACTGAAGGGGAAAAAAAAAGCCTGGACTTTCCCCCCGGTTTTCACAATTTAAAAATGAAATTTTTTTTTTTGTTTCCCAAACGCTTCCCCCCAGAGGTTTTAAATTACAACACGATAGGGAATAACTCCCAAAAAAGCCAAAAATTTCCCGACCCCGAAAACCCGTTCGGGCCCCTTCAATGGGGCCCAACGACCAGCGCACCATTCTCCCGGCAAAAAAAGCCCAAACCAAAGTCCCCCGCCCTTTCCCTAAAAACCTCCACATCGCATTTTCTCAAAGCCTTGTCCAAAATAAAATTTTTTATTTTTTTTTTTTTTGCCCTTTTTATAGTGTTCCCAAAAACGACGCCAAACTCTCAAATTTATCCCTTTATTCCCCCAATTTTTCGAAAAAAAAATGATGCGGGGGGCCCGAAAACCCCCCCTGGTTTTGCCTTAGCTAACCACCCCCGAAAAAAAACCCTCCCCATTGGCATAATGCGGGCACGCAAAATTTAATTTCCCTAACAAAAGGGCTTTTAAATCTCTCAATGTTCCTTTTAAAACGCCAGCACCCCTTTATCCCCCCCGCCTAATGTCTAAAAATTTTTTTTTCCGGAGGGTACATTTTCCCTCAATTTTCCCAATCGAAACCGAATTTTCCCAAAAAATTTATAATTTTGTTGGTTTCCCCCCGTCTTTTTGGGGCCCAAAGGGGCCCCCAAAAAGCCTTGCCAACCCCTTGCCCCCGATTTTCCAAAAAAGCGCCCCCACACCCGAGTCCGTGGGCCGATGCAAAGGAAATCCTCAAAATAATTTAAATTTTTAAAGGGCAAACCCGAAACATCCCGTACAACCCATTCTAAAAAAAGGAAAATAAAAGCTTCCCAAAATAGGGAAACATTTAAATGGAACAAAACCCCTCGGTAAAAACCGATCTAAAAAAAAACCCCCTTCCCAGTAAAAATCCCAACAAGCGTGCACTATCCGGGGGGCACGGCAATAATCTAAAAGCGGGCCAAAAAATGTCCCCTTTTTGCCCTGGGGGGCTCCCTGTCCCCTGCAACCTAAAAACCCCAAAGAGCGCCGCGCCCAAAAGACTTTTAAAAAAACCCGAGGGATAAATCCGAGTCAATTCCCCTCGTTTAACCCATGAACCTTTTTGGAAACGACAAATGGTGAATTTTTAACTAAACTTTTTTTGGGGTAAACCCCTTTTTTGGAACCACTCCAGTGGGGGAACCACCAGGTCCGGAAGCGGGGGCACCGGGGAAAGGAAACCCCCCATCCTGGCCCCCGGAAAACCCCCTTTTTTAAATTTTTCAGCTAAATTTCCTCGGGTTTTTTAGCCCCAAAGCCCATTTCAAATTTTTTAAATGAAAAGGGGGCCTGTGTTTCTTTTTGACGGGGTCCGAAACCCATCCCGGAAACCCTCCTTCAACAACAAAACTGCCCCCTTCCCGGATTCCCCAATTTAGGAACGGCACCATCGGGGAGAATGTTTTACGGGGGTCACTCCCCTTTCAAAGGGCCAAACTCCTTTTCCCCCCCTTTACGCAAAAAAACCTTGTGAGCCGTGAGAGGGGGTTTCCCCCACAAAGGAACAGAAATGCCTGAAAACGACAGTTTGCTCCAAATTTGCCTGAGTTTATTAAAAGCCACAGACCCCCGGGCCCTTAAAAACCCCCTTGGGGCCCTTCCCTACCCCCACCCCCCCCCGACCCCCACGCCTCCCCGCCCGCCCAGAAAACCCCCCGGGGCCCCTTTGGGGAAAGGGGTGTTTCCCAAACGCGTCGGGGCCAAAACCCTCAAACCCCACCCTATGTCTTTTGATCCCAACGGGTCGAAACCCCAACCGCTTTTCCCCCGACGAAAATTTTTTCCATAGCGGAGCCATGGGGTTCCCCCCTAAAAACCCCCTGTGCCCACCTATTGCGTCCCGATAAAAAGAACAGGGGGGGGAAAAATGTTTTTGGAAATTTTTCTCCCAAAGGGCACCCGCCCAAAAAAGGCGAACGCCGGGATCCAATTCTGAAAAGTCGGGGGTATCAACCGCCACCCGCGCTTTTTTTTCCCCTTCTTTTTTAAAACCTACCCCCCTTTCCCTTTTCAGAATTTAAAATTTTTTTTCCCAAAGGCAAAAAACGGGAAAAATTTTCCCCCCACCCTTAAATTTATCCCGCCAAAACTTTTTTTTTTATCTTTTTTAAATGAGCCCCCAGGGGGGCCCTCAAAAAAATAGACCTCGCCTTTTTTCCCTATCATCCAGTCGAAACCCCATCGCCTGATTCCCGTTTTGGGCTGAAAACCACCCGGGTTAACCCCCCCACCAAATTCCCCGGGGCCCACTACCTACTTTCCCAAAACTCCTACCCCCAAAAAAGGGGGGAAACCCCCGACCCCCCGATGATGGTTTCCCCGGGCCAAAATCCACGCCCCCCCCGGAGACTGTTTTCTAACCCCACCCAGGGAGACCCCGTAAAGAGCCAAAAAAATTGGGGAAAGGGCCCCTCTAAATCCCCGCCCCGCCCCTTTTCCCCGCCCCCCGGGTGAAAAACCCCCCGCCGATTCCCCCGTGACGACCCGGGCCCCCCCGGGGACATCACAAACATGGAAGAAAGCTCACCAGGGTGACGGGGGGCTTTTTTCCCCAGCCGCTCCCCAAAAAAATCCTGAAGTCCTTTCCCCCGTGTTCCCGAAGGGCCCCTGCCGGGGCTCGCGTCCCCGGACCCGACCCCGATGCTCCGGGCCGGGCTGCAACCCCCGAACGAATCCTGACGGGCCCCCCTCCCTCGGGTGGGAAAACCCCCCCGGGGGGTTTCCCCCATGTGCAACCCAAGGCACCCCCCAGCCCGGGGGGGCCCTCCACCAACCCTCCCATCCCGTCGTGTACCCCTGGTGTCCTCCGAACCCCCCCCCTCGGGATCTTTTTCGAAATGCCCCTCCCCCCGGGGGGCCCCGACCCCTTTATCGCCAGTTTGGGCCCCCGCCGCTCCCCTTTGGGGAAACGCGGGGGGACAGGAAAACCCCACAGACGCCCCCCGGACCCGGGACGCCGCCTGCTGCCCCGCTGGGCCCACTCGCCTAGTTTGGATTCCCCCAACGGGGGCCCCACCGAACCGGACAGTGGGGAAAGCGCCGACTTTCCTTGGGGGGTCCCCAAAAGGGGCCCCAAAGGCGAAACGCGGGGCCCCGGGTTGTAACCCCCGGGGTGAGCGCTCCGGAGGGCCCAGTCCCGACGCCTACGGTTTGTGACAGGGCCCCGTGAAAACACTAGCCGGGCAGCTGCGGGACCCGCTGGCCCACCCCCAGGAGCGCCCCCCGGACCTGCTCAGTAGCCGGGCCCGGGCCCCGCTCCCCAGCCGCCCCCGCAATGCCCCCAGGGGGTTTTCCCCCCAGCCTGCCTCCCCCCTTGGGTCAGCACACTGTCTCCCCAAAAATTTTACCTCAGAAATACCTCCGGAAGGTTTTCCCGCGGGGACAGAGTGAGCAGCACGTCACGCGGGTCACTAACCCAAACCCTTTTTGGGCTGATTCCCCCGCAGCCGGGGGTGGCTTTATTTTGCCCCCCCCCCTTAGCGTGACGGCGAAAATCCGCCCCATTTACCTCATGCCGGGGGACGGCGGCCGGGGCATGGGGGCCTCCCCCTAGGGGGTGCGCCCCCCTGTCCGGCCCCTCCCGGATGTCATCCTTCAGGAGGGGTTGGTGGACAGTGGGGGCCATGGTTGTGGTCAGTAGAAAGAAGCGGGCCCGAAAAATAATTTGCATGGTGCCCCGTGCCCCCCAGGTACCTATTTGGCACGGGACAGCTGTTGGATCCACAGACTCAGCTGCAAAAGATGCCAGATACCCAGTCAAGGGAGCGGAGTCTAAGGCCATGTTCACACGCCATATCTGGGCACGGATTGGCGCCATACTCTGCGCCGGATTTGCGCTGCAGTACGGCTCCAATCCGTCCCTGTCATTACGGTAATCCACAGTTCTCATAGAGAACAGTGGATTCCGTCGCTCCTCCCCGCTCGGCGAATCCGCCGCGGGGGGAGAAAGTGACATGCACATGATTGACGGCGCGTACGCACCGTGAACCCTGCACTGTCTATGGGGCCGGCGAGTAGCTCCCCCGTGGCGCCCCGCCCTGCCCCCGTCCCGCCCCCTATTCCAGCCGTAACTGCGGCGAAATCCGTCCCGCAATGACGGCTTGAATAAGCCGTGTGAACACTGCCTAAGTGTGCATTTCAATGGCAAAGACCAAATACTGGTCGGATTTTACAGCCTACCTGGGTCTGACCTGCAACCCAACTAACTAGTAGGCAGGCAGCCAGGAGCCCCCGTTATATAGTAGGCAGGTAGCCACGAGCCCCCTTTATATGGTAGGCAGATAGCCAGGGCCCCCTTTAGATAGTAGGCAGGTAGTCAGGGCCCCCTTTAGAGAGTAGGGAGGTAGCCAGGAGCCCCCTTTATATAGTAGGCAGGTAGCCAGGGCCCCCTTTATATAGTAGGCAGGTAGCCAGGGCTCCCGTTATATAATAGGCAGGTAGACAGGGCTCTGTTTATATAGTAGGCAATTAGCCAGGGCTCCCTTTAGTTATTAGCCAGGCAGCAAGGGCCCCCTTTACTGACTGGGTAGCCAGGGCCCCCTTTAGCTATTAGACAGGTAGCCAGGGCCCCCAGTATAGATTAGGTAGCCAGGGCCCCCTTTATAGATTAGGTAGCCAGGGCCCCCCTTTATAGATTAGGTAGTCAGGCCCCCCTTTATAGATTAGGTAGCCAGTGCCCCCTTTCTCTATTAGCCAGGTAGTCAGGGCCCCCTTTTCTTATTAGACAGGGCCCCCTTTAGATATTAGCCAGGTAGCCAGGGCCCCCTTTAGATATTAGCCAGGTAGCCAGGGCCCCCTTTAGATATTAGCCAGGTAGTCAGGGCCCCCTTTAGATATTAGCCAGGTAGTCAGGGCCCCCTTTACTTATTAGCCAGGTAGCCAGGGCCCCCTTATTAGCCAGGTAGTCAGGGCCCCCTTTAGATATTAGCCAGGTAGTCAGGGCCCCCTTTAGATATTAGCCAGGTAGTCAGGGCCCCCTTTACTTATTAGCCAGGTAGTCAGGGCCCCCTTTACTTATTAGCCAGGTAGCCAGGGCCCCCTTTACTTATTAGCTAGGTAGTCAGGTCCCCCTTTAGATATTAGCCAGGTAGCCAGGGCCCTCTTTAGATATTAGCCAGGTAGTCAGGACCCCCTTTACTTATTAGCCAGGTAGCCAGGGCCCTCTTTAGATATTAGTCAGGTAGTCAGGGCTCCCTTTACTTATTAGCCAGGTAGTCAGGGCCCCCTTTAGATATTAGCCAGGTAGCCAGGGCCCCCTTTACTTATTAGCCAGGTAGCCAGGGCCCCCTTTAGATATTAGCCAGGTAGTCAGGGCCCCCTTTAGATATTAGCCAGGGCCCGCTTTCTTATATTAAGAAAAAAAAACACACACACACACACAACAGCTTTCCTCACTCCCGCTCCTGGCCGCTCTCAGCCGGCCTCTGGTGGTGCCCGGCATAGGCGGCGCGGTGATGTGACGTCACTGCACGCCTACGTCACCACTACAGGCCGGCGCCTGGCAGGCTTAAGGCCTAAAGCCTTAAGCCTGCCAGTGAGTACAGCGAAGCCAAGTGCTAGTGGCGCTCTGCTCCGCTGACACCGCGCAGCCCCGGGAGCCGGGGACATTAGTCCTTGACTTCCGGGCCCGGTCTGTGAGCGCTCGGGATGCAGGTCCCGGGTGTTCCTGTGACCGGATGCGGCTGCCGGGCCCCGGGAAGTGGCGGCACTGCCTCCGGGGCCCACAGCAGCTCGGGGCCCCCCGGGGGCTTCACCATACATGCCAACTCTCCCGCATTTGGCGGGGGGGGTCCCGCTAATGGGGGCCCCCATCCCCCCGCCCTCCCGGCAGAGTTGGCATTCCTCCCGCCGCCAGCAGGCAGCGGGGGGACCGCGGCGCAAGAGTAGCGCTGGTGCGCTACTCTGACGCCGCCGGGCCGCTCCTACAGGCGGGTGAAGCGGCTGCAGCGGCCGCTCACCCGCCCAGCGAGTGTCACTGACTTGTGCGGTCGCAGCCACACAGTCAGTCAGGGAGGAGGCAGGAGGGATCGTTCCCCTCCTCCCTCTTCCCCCTGTATGTACAGCGCTGGCCGGTGTCCGCGCTGTACATACACCTCAGTGTCGCAGGGGAGTGATGCGCGCTGCACACACTCCCCCTGCGACGCTGAGACTACTCAGTCGGCCGGAGATGTCCGGGGCTGCAGGAGCCTGGTGAGGTAAGTGGGCTTTTATTATTTTATTTTTTTTAGTTATAGGGGGCTCTACCTGGCTACAATGGGGGGGGTCTACCTGGCAACCGAGGGGGCACCAACTGGCTACAATGGGGGGGTCTACCTGGCAACAGAGGGGGCACTCCCCGGCTACAATGGGGGGGTCTACCTGGCAACAGAGGGGCACTACCTGGCTACAATGGGGGGGTCCTACCTTGCAACAGAAGGGCACTTCCTGGCTACAATGGGGGGGGGGGTCTACCTAGCAACAGGGGGGGCACTACCTGGCTACAATGGGGGGGACTAACTGGCACCAGAGGGGGCACTACCCTGGCTACAATGGGGGGTCTACCTGGCAACATAGGGGGCACTACCTGGCTACAATGGGGGGGTCTACCTGGCAACAGAGGGGGGCCCTACCTGGCTACAATGGGGGGGTCTACCTGGCAACAGAGGGGGCACTGCCTGGCTACAATGGGGGGGGTCTACCTGGCAACAGAGGGGGCACTACCTGCGCAAAGGGGGGGTCTACCTGGCAACAGAGGGGGCCCTACCTGGCTACAATGGGGGGGTCTACCTGGCAACAGAGGGGGCACTACCTGGCTACAATGGGGGGGTCTACCTGGCAACAGAGGGGGCAATACCTGGCTACAATGGGGGCACTACCTGGCTAACAAAGGGGGCATCAACCTGGCTAACAAAGGGGCATCTACCTGGCTAACAAAGGGGGGCATCTACCTGGCTACAAATTTGGCTCTACCTGGCTACAGAGGGGGCTCTACCTGGCTACAGAGGGGGCATATACCTGGCTACAGAGGGATCATCTACTTGGCTACAAGGGGGCATCTACCTGCCTGTAAGGGGCACTACCTGGTTATGGGGGGCTACTACCTGGCTATAAGGGCATCAACCTGGCTTTCTTCCAAAGCCGTTATGCAATTAGGTGGAGTGGGTGTGGCTTTTGAAGGGGCGTGACACACCGACAAGATGGGCGTGTCCATGCAAGCTCCTGCTTTTTCAATTTCAAAAGTTTGCAACTATGGGATTCACCGATCCCCCGGCGGCCCAGTCTGAGCCTGGCCATTAGCTCTATTTGTTTAGGGCCCCAAAGTGTTCCAGCCCAGCAACCTACTAGGACTCTAAAGAATCACTCCCAGCCTGTATGTCTGCTGTCCAAGCAGTACACAGCAGTTACACTGGTCATAATAATGTGACTCGGCTGTGTATAAATGGTGCGTTTTCAATGTATTTCATGAACACAGTGTGCACATAAGCTGACAGACATGGAGGAAGAAGGGTAGGAGTTCAGGGTATGTCATTGCAGGTTTGTATACAGGTTGGTGACCAGATGAGTCAACTTTAAAAAGGCTGATAATCATATATGCCAACTCTCCCACTTTTGGCGGGGGGGTCCCGCTAATTGGGGTCCCCCCCAGCCCTCCCGGCAGAGTTGGCATTCCTCCCGCCGCGGCACCAGAGTAGCGCTGGTGAAAATTATAGTGAGTTATTTCTATTTTATATCAAATTTATGTAATTAGCCCTGATGGTACAAAGTGTGCATCTTTGCCTGGTTTTTAGTTGACTCGATGTCTTGCTTCTTGAGTCCAAAGGTACAAGCCTATTTACACTTCTGTTGACTGAATACACATAAAGTTTTACATTTCATTTTCTTAGTTTATATTTCTGTGTACTTTTGACTTATCCTGTGGAGAAGTGTGTTTATGTATGGTATTTTGACCTCTGGAGTTGGCCACTCCATGAAAATAGGATAGACAAATAACACATAGGCATTATTTTAGCTGACCACAGCATTAGGTCATGTCGGCCATTTTTGTAGACGTGACATATAAAATCCCTTACATCAGCCATGTATATCAGAAACCGTTCTTTCCTGGTATGGAGACGTCCATATACAATGATGCTGGCTCCCTGAGAGCTTCTCAAATCCTAGGACATTCTTTTACGGTTTCTCATGGCGGAAGTAAGAATAGGATTCGATGATGTAACTCTACAGGTGAAGTATCATAAGCGCTTATAACTTTTGTATATACTTATTTCTCTCTGTACATACGGTTTCCCTATTTCCTGGAATAATTTTATGTTATTATTTTATCATACTTGATTTATTATTGCACTGTTGTAACAATAAAGCTGTGTTATATCATTATTGACTGATTGGCCTTCTATAAAGCTGTACCCGAACCTGATAAAAAAAATTGGTAAAACATAATTATAAAACTTGGCAAAACAGCGCTGTACATGCAGATCAGCATCGCAGGGGGTGTGACGCGCGGCTGCACTCACTCCCCCTGCGACGCTGAGGAGATCGTCAGAAGCTGGCCGTGCTGCAGGGAGCCTGGTGACGTAAGTGACTTTTATTATTTTATTTGTATTAGCTATAGGGGGGCACTACCTGGCTAACAAAGGGGGCCACTACCTGGCTAATGAAGGGGGCAAATACCTGGCTACAAAGGGGGCAACTACCTGGCTACGAGGGAACTACGCTAATGAAGGGGAACTACTGGCTACGAAGGGGCAACAATGGCAATGAAGAGGGCAACTACCTGGCTACAATGGGGGCAACTACCTGGCTACGAAGGGGGCAACTACCTGGCTAATGAGGGGGCAACTACCTGGCTACAAAGGGGGCAACTACCTGGCTAATGAAGGGGGCAACTACCTGACTACAAAGAGAGCAACTACCTGGCTAATGAAGGGGGCAACTAACTGGCTAATGAAGGGGGCAACTACCTGGCTAATGAAGGGGGCAACTACCTGGCTACGAAGGGGACAACTACCTGGCTATGAAGGGGGCAACTACCTGGCTACAAAGGGGGCAACTACCTGGCTACAAAAGGGGGCAGCTACCTGGCTAATGAAGGGGGCAACAACCTGGCTACGAAGGGGGTAACTACCTGGCTAATGAAGGGGGCAACTACCTGGCTACAATAAGGGGCAACTACCTGGCTAATGATGAAGGGGGCAACTACCTGGCTATTGAAGGGGGCAACTACCTGGCTACAAGAAGGGGGCAGTTACCTGGCTACAATAAGGGGGCAACTCCCCGGCTACACAAGGGGGCAGCTACCTGGCTACAATAAGGGGGCAGCTACCTGGCTACTAAAGGCGGCAGCTACCTGGCTACAAAAGGGGGCAGCTACCTGGCTACTAAAGGGGGCAGCTACCTGGCTACTAAAGGCGGCAGCTACCTGGCTACTAAAGGGGGCAGCTACCTGGCTAGCAAAGGGGGACATCTACCTGGCTAACAAAGGGGGGCATCTACTTGGCTACAAGGGGGCATCTACCTGCCTGTAAGGGGCACTACCTGGTTATGGGGGGCTACTACCTGGCTATAAGGGCATCTACCTGGCTTTCTTCCAAAGCCATTATGCAGTTAGGCGGAGTGGGGTGTGGCTTATTGAAGGGGCGTGGCACACAAAAAGATGGGCGTGTCCATGCAAATTTTTGCCGCCCTCTTCAATCTCCTGCTTTTTCATTTTCAAAAGTTGGCAACTATGCTGATAATGGATGTACTGAACTGAAGAAGAGCAACTGCTGCTTGGAAGAATCAACAGCACCGGAATGAGTATATGGGTGCTCGCCTCAAAAACCTCAGTCCGTCAGCCCTTATACTTTGATTAGATCCAGGCAGCACTTTCAAGTAATGGGTTTTTATTTCACCCAAGTATGCAACATTTCAGTTCGGGTAAGAGAAAGTCTCCTGCCAAAGCTGAAAGTTTACATACTTGGGTGATATAAAAACTGTTTACTTGGAGGTGCTGCCTGGATCTATTTAAAAGGAAACACTGTGTTCTGCAGCTTCATAATATGATTTAAAGGGGTTGTCTCACTACATTGATTCATCTCACCTCAGTCCTGTTTTCTTGGTTTCACTTTGAATTCAGGGGCGTGTTTACTGGCTTCCACTAGGCTGCAGTAGAAGACAGGTCTGTAGCTATAGCAACCAGTGCCGCCAGCCTATTGGGAGAGATCAAACAGGTCTGTAGCTATAGCAACCAGTGCTGGCAGCCTATCAGGAGAGAGCCAACAGGTCTGTAGCTATAGCAACCAGTGCTGGCAGCTTATCAGGAGAGATCAAACAGGTCTGTAACTATAGCAACCAGTGTTGGCAGCCTATCAGGAGAGATCAAACAGGTCTGTAGCTATAGCAACCAATGCTGGCAGGCTATCAGGAGAGATTGAACAGGTCTGTAGCTATAGCAATCTGAGGAGCTGATGCAGCCGATACAAGAGGGGATATCTAGGAATAGGTAGGACACTGTTAATGGACACATATTGCAAAGTGACTTGTTTTTGTAAGATTTTTAACATAAAAAGCAGCAATCCCTGTAGTGAGACAATCCCTTTAATGGGAAAAAGGGGCGTTAATTTTTTTCTATTTCCATATTTTATTTTTGGTTTTACTTAATTTTTTTTTTCGCCCCCTAAGGTACTTGACCACTAGGGGTGGGTTGCAATTACATGAGCACTGTAGTGCAATACTAATATATTGCAGCATAGCTGAATTTCACTTACAAGCCAGGGTTTAAAAGGAAGGGTAAGATGGCTAGCCTGGCGCGTTTACCAGGCCCCTAGCTGCCATGATAACCAGTTGACAGCGTGCAACCCTGTTGTGGGGTCCGACTAGGTGATGGATGGGGATGCCCCTTACCTGTATAAACTGTTTGATGCTGATCACGGCACCAGGTGATAAAATGATAGGGATCAGAATTACAGTCACCTATAATATAATAAACCATAGTGGGACAATTACCTTTCAGAAAAACTTGTAAAGCTTTGAGTATAGATATACATATATTATAAATGTACACTTGTTTGGGGCTGCAAATGTGAGGTCTTTTTAGGATTTGCAGTCCCTTTATGGCATATCTGAATCTGGGATGTATGGGCATTTATAGGAGCCCTTTGTCTACAAAACTATGGCAAAGAGTCAATATTTTACTCTTTTAGGGTATGTTCACACAGGTAATTTCGCGCGCATTTTGTGTTGTATTTGCGCTCTAATACGGGCGATATTCGCGCCAAAACTAAGGTAATCGATAGTTCTCATAGAGAACTATGGATTACTCCTCCTCTCCCCGCTCGTACAACACGATTGTATTGTACGCGCGGGGAGGAAAGTGACGTCAATTATTTGCGGCGAATACGCGCCACGATTAATGAATGTCAATGGGGCTGGCGGGCTGCCGTCCCCCCCGCACCGCATTAGTGTATTAGTGCAAGCTCCCAAAAGACAAGATGTACTGCACCGCGTACTGTACTCGTCGCGGTACATCGTGTGAACATACTCTTAGAGTCTTACGTTTTTTAAAACACCCTCAATAGCTGTTGCCTAATCACTCGTTCAGCCGACAACTGTTTCTCCTGATTTTGCCATACACATGCATGCTCGGCTTAGCAGATCCAGACATCTTTCCTTTGATGTGTGTGGAGCCCTTTAGATTTATTTTACTAGAACAAAAAAAAAAAATAGGAAATTATGGCTTCTCATCTTTAAAAATTGTCAGGGACTTTCACAGTTTCACATAAAGTAAATTTCTCATAAGAAAAGCGGAAAGAATTTCACATTTTAGGTTTATTCATAGTTTTATTATTTTCTGAAATGTCTGAAGGACACTGAGGTGGAGACAAGGTGATCTATGTCCTGAGGCTTATGCATTAGACATAGACAGGTCTTAGACAACACAAACAATGCTCCATATATGAAGGGTTTCGACTTTTAGATACAGACGGCAGCCCTCTCTAGCTGCCAGGATTGGATAGAGCTCCGATCCCAGCACTCAGTCATTTAGATGCTACAATGAAGCAGACTGTGGTTTTTAAATGATTAGTATATGGGGCCATGGTCTGTTGCAGCCGCCACATCACCCCTCACACTGTGATTTCAGGGTGCCGCTCAGTTCCCATGGCAGTTAGAGGTCTAATGACCTAAAGACTTTTGTAGCTGCCATGTTAGTACACCTATTACATCCTGCCATGAGCAGGGTGTAATTGTAGATGAGTGAAATGCCTGTATATGGCGATACTTCAGTACTACTACATATAGCATGTTCACGTCCTCCAGAAAGACTAAGGGAGACATGTATGAATCCAATGCATCGAAGTTAATTTTAATTTTCCCATCTTTTTTTTTAGTGTATAATGCACCTGACTGTATGAAACTGTTTTTTGTGTGTTCATAAATGGAGTCTAAAGTTTCCCGCCCCTCGCCTGTGTGTTTGGCGCATTACAGAACTTAGGCGCTTTAGTAATGCACCAAACATGTATAAAGGCTATAGATAGGCTGAAAATAAGAGAAAAGTCATTAGAATAGCATGTCAGTGAATAGAAACTATGGGACTGATCCTGCTTGGTGACCCACAGGTCCCAGCAATACCTGTGCTGTGCTGGCTCTTGAAGTAAATTTTAAATTTAATGTAGTAAAAATTAAAAATGAACCTCATCATCAGTGGATTATATAATTTAAAATTAGTTTTAGTTTCTATTAATTTTAAGTACATGTTATTGGAGATATTTTTATATTTTTGGGATATTATATATTTTTATATTAATTTTATATGATCACATTTTTTATTAAATGTAAATTATTTTATTCTATAAAGTTTGATAATTATCAAAAATTACTTTTTATTATTGTTCTGCTGTAAGTTGAGAAATATTGGACATTTTTTTTCCTAACAGCAAATCTAGCTCCACTCCGACTCCTCAGGCTCAGGCAGATCACATTGGGATAGGTCTGCCTGTCCAGGCAGTAATGCGCCTGGTTTTGCCGACCCACATTCATAGATGTGTCTAATATTAAGAGTGTGGTGCGATACGCCTCCAAAACACCCCCTCATGTTAGACACATTAGAAAGTGTCGAGTCTTATGAACAATGCGCCTAACACATTCATTAGGCGCATTAGACATCGTAGCAGCTCACTTATGTGCATTTTACCCCAGAAAAACCCGATCATACAGGTCTCCCTAAATGTTCGCTTAAAAAAAGTTTCCATTCTCCTTTAAACACGCTGCTATGACCCCTTTACTGGAAAAGCCCTCTCTGGTCGGTAATTAGCAGCGCAGGTCGGGTATAGTCTCTTACGGTCTAACCTGTCTTTCATCTCTAAGCTCCTGGAACGCTTGGTCTACTCTCGCCTAATCCGCTATCTCTCTACGAACTCTCTTCTTGATCCTCTACAATCAGGTTTCCGCACTCTACACTCCACAGAAACTGCTCTCGCTAAAGTCTCCAATGATCTCCTCATGGCTAAATCTCAGGGTTAATACTCATTGTTGCTTCTCCTGGATCTCTCTGCAGCGTTTGAAACTGTTGATCACCAACTTCTCCTCAGTTCCACACCATTGCCTCCAGAACACTGCTCTCGCTTGGTTCTCATCCTACCTCTCTGACCGCTCCTTCAGTGTCTCATTTGCAGGTTTTACCTCTCCTTCTCTTCCTCTTGCTTTTGAGGTTCCTCAGGGATCCGTTCTTGGTCCTCTCCTCTTTTCACTCTCCACAGCCCCCACTGGACAAACCATCAGCAGATTTGGCTTCCCGTACCATCTCTATGCTGATGACACTCAACTATACACCTCTTCCTGTGCCATCACTCCTGCTACAAAACACCAGTGACTGTCTGTCCACTGTCTCGGAACATAATGTCCTATCTCTTTCTCAAACTAAACCTTAACTAAAACTGAACTTCTTGTCTTTCCACCGTCTACTAACCGACCCCACCCTGCTATTTCTGTCTCAGTGTGTGGTATCACCATTACTTCTATGCAGCAGCCCTGCTGTCTTGGGGTTATGTTAGATTCTGTTCTGTCCTTCACCCCTTATATCCAATCCCTTGCCCGCTCCTGTCATCTGCACCTCAAGAATATCTCCAGAATCCGTCCATTTCTCACTGTGGAAACAACTCAATCTCTCATTGTTGCCCTTACACTTTCTCGTCTTGACTACTGTAACTCCCTGCTTATCGGTCTCCCTCTCTGTAAACTCTCCCCTCTCTAATCTGTCCTGAATGCAGCAGCTGGGTGTCACGGGGGTCGCGGGCACCGCAGCTCCCCGCGGCCTCCCCTCTGCCTGCACGGGGTCCGGCGTGGGTGTGGCGGCCACCCGCGACCATCACGCTGCGGTCCCGGCGCCGGCTCACTTACCTGTCCACGCTCCTGTGAACGCTGCTGCTGCCTGTCCCGGCCGCCGCGCGCGTGCCCGCTGCTTAAGGCTCACGCGCGACAGCTTCTCTGGATTTAAAGGGCCAGCGTCCCGATAATTGGACTATTATCGGGTGCTGGTTCTATTTAAGGAATATGCCGCCAGCACTTCCTGCCAGTTCGTTGGTGTGCGTTCCGTGTGTTTAGAGAGAGTTGGAGTTCTGTTTGATTACCCGTGTACCAGATTAGTGATGCAATACCATAGATGCAATATCCATTAAGTGCTATTCCATAAGTGTGACTTCAGAATTATACCAGAATTGAAGCTAGAAATGAACCAGGAATGACCTTAAGGTAAACATTGAGTTGGTCTGCTTTATAGTCATACCACCCCCAACATGGAATTCTATGCCACTATCATCACTACCCTATTACTTCCCTATTCCTCAAATTCCTTGCCTACCCTCACACACCTACACTGGGCAACGACTTCCATATCTTCCCGTCTATGCTACCCTCACACCTGACCTCTACTCTCCACCTCCCTGCTTCTCCTCGCTGCTGGGGACCTATCTCCCAACCCCAGCCCCCCTCAGCGCATCCCCCCTTTTATTTCACCTGCCCCTTACAGGCCAAGAAGCACAAACTCTCATAACCCCTTAAACTTAAAGCCCATTCCACTCACCCCCGCTATCCCTATCCCCATGTCTGGAGCTCTCTGGAATGCACGTTCTGTGGGCAACAAGCTTCCCTTCATCCATGACCTCTTCATCTCCCGCAACCTATCCTTCCTTGGACTAACGGAAACCTGGCTGACACCCTCTGACACAACTTCCCCTGCTGCACTCTCTTACGGTGGGCTTCAGTTTACCCACACCCCCCGCTCTGGAAGTAAACATGGCGGAGGTGTCGGCCTTCTTCTGTCAGATACCTGCTCTTTTGTCCCCATTCCACCACTACCTTCCCTCACCCTCCCCTCCTTCGAGGTGCACGCCATCCGCATCTACTCCCCCTCCAACCTCCAAGTGGCTGTTGTTTATCGTCCCCCAGGCCCTGCCACCACCTTCCTTGACCACTTCGCTTCCTGGCTCCTTCACTTTCTTTCTACTGACATCCCCACTATTATCATGGGAGATTTCAACATCCCAATCGACACCCCCCGCTCCACTACTAACAAACTCCTGTCTCTCTCCTCTTCCTTTGGCCTCACCCAGTGGACCTCTGGAGCCACTCATAAAGATGGACACACACTGGACCTCATCTTCACCCGCCTCTGTCCTCTATCTAACCTCTCAAACTCTCCTCTCCCTATCTCTGACCACAATCTGCTCACCTTCTCCACCAATTCCACCCCACCTGCCCCCTCTGCCCCAAATCTATTACTCCCCCGTAGAAACCTGCAACACCTTAACCCTCGTACTCTCTCTGAATCTCTTTCTCCCCTCTCTACCATCTCCTCATTTGCTGACCCAGACGCAGCCACCACTTTCTACAACAACACAATCACCTCCACTCTTGATGCTGTCGCCCCTCTCACACACAACAGAACCCGCAAAATCAACAGACAACCCTGGCACACAGACTCCACCAAACAGCTAAGGCGAGCTTCTAGAGTTGCTGAACGCCACTGGAAGAAAACCCGCTCCACTGCTGACTTCACCTTATACAAACAATCACTGCATACATTTAAATCTGCACTCGCATCAGCCAAACAGGATTACTTCACCACCCTCATATCCTCCCTGTCTCACAACCCCAGACAACTGTTCAAAACCTTCAATGCTCTCCTCCGTCCACCAGCACCCCCTCCCCCATCTCTCCTCTCAGCAGATGACTTCGCCACTCACTTCCTAAATAAGATCAATCTCATCAGGCAAAGCTTCACCCTGCAGTCCCCTCCATCTGTCTCTATTCCTGCAGTGTCCCCACATCCCACCTCTACACCTGCTCATCACTATTCCCCCCTAACTTCCTTCTCTACTGTCACTCATGACAAGCTCTCCACTCTACTGTCCAAATCCAACCTCACTACCTGTAATCTTGACCCACTGCCATCTCACCTCCTCCCTGACCTTAGTGCTGTCATCATCCCAGCCCTCGCCCATCTCTTCAACCTATCATTAACCTCTGGCATCTTTCCTTCCTCCTTTAAACATGCGGCCATCACACCCATCCTTAAGAAACCATCTCTTGACCCCTCTTGTCTGTCCAACTATCGCCCCATCTCACTGCTTCCATTCGCCTCTAAGCTCCTTGAGCAGCACGTCCATCTTCAACTGTCCTCTCATCTATCCACCAACTCTCTCCTTGACCCACTGCAATCTGGCTTCCGACCCCACCACTCTACAGAAACCGCCCTAACCAAAGTCACCAACGACCTAGCAACTGCCAAAGCCTCACGCCACTACTCTGTGCTTCTCCTCCTAGACCTGTCCTCCGCCTTTGACACTGTCGACCACTCACTCCTCATACAAATCCTCTCCTCCCTCGGCATCACGGACTTGGCCCTTTCCTGGATATCCTCCTACCTCACTGATAGGACATTCAGCGTCTCTCACTCACGCACCACCTCCACCACTTGCCCTCTCTCTGTTGGTGTCCCCCAGGGGTCTGTCCTGGGCCCACTACTCTTTTCTATCTACACTCTTGGTCTGGGTCAACTAATAGCATCGCATGGCTTTCAATACCATCTGTATGCTGATGATACCCAACTCTACATCTCCGGCCCAGATATTACCTCTCTACTCTCCCGGATCCCTGACTGTCTTTCGTCCATATCCTCCTTCTTCTCCTCACGTCTCCTGAAGCTAAACGTGGAGAAAACTGAATTCATCATCTTTCCACCGTCCCACTCCATCCCTCCACCTGATCTCTCTATCACAGTCAATGGCTACACTCTCTCACCAGCTCCACAAGTCCGCTGCCTTGGGATAACCCTTGACTCCAATCTGTCCTTCAAACCGCACATCCAAACCCTCACTTCTGCCTGCCGCCTCCACCTGAAAAATATCTCCCGTATCCGCTCATTCCTTAACTTCGAAAGCACAAAAATGCTGGTCCATGCCCTCGTCATCTCCCGCCTAGACTATTGCAACATCCTCCTCTGTGGCCTCCCAGTAGGAAACCCTCGCTCCCCTCCAAACCATCCTCAACTCTGCTGCCCGTCTGATTCACCTCTCTCCTCGATACTCCTCTGCCTCTCCCCTCTGCCAATCCCTTCACTGGCTTCCCATTGCCCAGCGAATCCAGTTCAAGTTAGTAACCTTGACCTACAAGGCTCTCCATAACCTCTCCCCTCCATACATATCTGCCTTAATCTCCAGATATCTCCCCTCACGCAATCTCTGCTCCTCACAGGACCTTCTCCTCTGCTCTCCACGTGTCAACTCCTCACATAACCGTCTCCAAGACTTCTCCCGTGCTTCCCCCATACTCTGGAACTCACTACCCCAACACCTCAGACTCTCCCCCAATCTCACCAGCCTTAAAAGCAACCTGAAAACCCATCTCTTCAGGATTGCCTATACACAACAATAACCCCACCACCAGTACACCGGCCCACAAACATGTCTGCCCCTCACCTTCCGTCTCTTCCCAGCTTCCTTTTAGAGTGTAAGCCCTCACGGTCAGGGACCTCTCTCCTTCTGTACCAGTTGTTAGTTACTAATTTGTCACCTTTGTACTTGCTTGACCTATGTTATGTATGAAACCTGAATGTACAGCGCTCTGGAACAAAGGGCGCTCAAAAATAAATAATAATAATAATAATACCAGTCCGCTTGCTTACGTTTCCTGACCTTGCCTGTTTGCCGCCTGCCCTGACCTTCTGCCCGTCTCTGACCACGAACCTCTGCCGCCTGCCCTGACCTTCTGCCTGTCCCCGATTACGCCTCCGGATTACGATTCTGTACCATGCCGTACGCTGGCCGCCACCGCAAGCAAGTCACGTCAGGGGTAGCAACCTGGTAGCCTCACGCCGCAGCAAGTCCATCCCGCTTTGCGGCGGGCTCTGGTGAATACCGGGGGCTACTTAGACTCCGCTCCCTGGCGTGGCTTAACTAACATCGCTTGCGGTGGTCCAGCGAATCCACCTCTGCATTACAGTATGAACTGGCCATGGATTCCGCCAGGGTACCTCTGCCCGATCTCCGGGATGACACGACGGCAGTCGCCTAGCAGAGCCAACGTATTGACCAGCTAGCGGCTATGATGCAGAACCTTGCGGCCCGTCTACCTCCACCAGCTGCCGCCGCTCCTACAGCTGTTGCTCTGGCATCCATTGCTCTACCTGCTCTGGCTTCTGGACCCGCTCTGCATGTGTGCTCCCCTCTCGCTAGGATGGAAAGAAATGCCGTGGGTTCATCAGCCAGTGCTCCATCCACCTCGAGATGATGGGGCATCAATTCCCTACAGAGCGTGCCAAGGTGGCCTTCATAATCAGCCTCTTGTCTGGAGACGCCTTGGCTTAAGCTACGCCACTATGGGATCGAGGGGATCCTCTGACTGCTGACCTCCAAATCTTCCTCCGGGGGTTCCGCACAGTCTTTGAGGAACCAGGCCGTACTTCTTCAGCGGCCGCACCACTGCTCCGGCTGCATCAGGGCGACACCACGGTCGGTCAGTATTCAGTGCAGTTTCGCACTCTCACTTCGGAGCTGGACTGGAATAACGAAGCTTTGGTGGCAACATTCTGGCAAGGTCTCTCGGGACGAATCAAGGATGAGCTCGCCGCTCGGGATCTACCAGCTGCTTTGGATGACTTAATCCATTTAGCCCAACCGAGTGGATATTCGTTTCGCCGAAAGTCAATAAGAGCTCCGTCTTCAACGGGAGGCCGTCCGTCCACGCCGTTTACCCTGCTTGGCTCCCACGTTCCAGCGGCCACCTCTTCCTCCCCCGATGCTCTCCGAGGAAGAACCTATGCAGGTTGAGAGAGCCCACCTGTCCCAGGAGGAACGGTCACAGCGTCACCTGAAGCAGCTGTGTTTCTATTGTGGCGGTTCTGGCCATTTTATTGGGGACTGTCCGGTGCGCCCGGGAAACTTCCGCACCTAGGGCTCGTAGGAGAGGCGACCCTAGGTGTCAGAGCGGCCTCTCCCCGTCTGACCATGCCCGTATATATTGGTGCTTCTCCGGACAGCACCTTTCAGGCCACCGCCTTTATTGATTCAGGATCTGCAGGAAACTTCATAAGCCACGAACTTGTGACCAGGTTTCGTCTCCCAGTGATTCCGTTACAGAAACCTATGTTTGTCTCGTCGGTCAGTGGCGAATGCCTTAAGGACGCTATCCGCTTCCATACTGCCCCCCTCACCTTGCAGATTGGGGCTCTTCACAAGGAAACTTTGCAACTTCTCGTCCTGCCTCGATCCTCCTCTGAAATCCTCCTGGGCCTCCCTTGGTTGCAGGACCATACCCCGACCTTGGATTGGAGCACCGGTGAAGTCATGCGTTGGGGTTCCGCGTGTCGCTTGCGTTGCCTGTCAAAGCCGCAACTTGCTCCTCAGGTCGCCCCCCTGAAATCTACCAAGCCTCCACCAGGCCTACCTACGCCATACTGGGACTTTGCTGACGTCTTTTCGGAAAGACAGGCCGAAACGCTTCCTCCACACCGGCCTTATGATTGTCCCATTGATCTGCAACCTGGCTGTACTCCTTCCAGGGGCCGGGTCTATCCCCTCTCCATCCCGGAGACTAAGGCAATGTCTGAGTACATCATGGAGAACCTCCGAAAAGGCTTCATTCGTAAGTCCTCGTCTCCGGCAGGAGCCGGCTTCTTTTTCGTGGAGAAAAAAGACGGGTCTCTCCGGCCCTGCATCGACTATCGGGGCTTAAATAAAATTACGATAAAAAACCGCTACCCTCTGCCCCTGATCTCTGAACTTATAGACCGCCTGCGTGGCACGAAAATCTTTTCCACGCTGGAACTACGCGGTGCTTATAACTTAATCCGCATTCGAGAAGGCGATGAATGGAAAACGGCGTTTAATACGCGGGATGGCCACTTCGAGTATTTGGTTATGCCATTCGGTCTCTGTAACGCCCCTGCTGTATTTCAGAACTTTGTCAATGAGATCTTTCGGGACCTACTCTACGTCTGTGTGATTGTTTACTTGGACGATATTCTAATTTTTTCCCCTGATCTCGAGACTCATCGCCACCACGTCCGCCAGGTCCTCAGGCGACTCCGCACCCATCAGCTTTTTGCCAAACCAGAGAAGTGCCTCTTTGAACGTACCAGCTTACCCTTCTTAGGGTACATCGTCTCTGATAAGGGTCTCCGGATGGATCCTTCCAAACTCTCCGCAGTGTTACAGTGGCCACAACCGGTGGGCCTTCGGGCCATTCAACGTTTTTTGGGATTTGCCAATTATTATAGACAATTTATCCCACACTTCTCTACACTTGTGGCTCCCTTGGTGGCTCTAACTAAGAAAAACGCCAATCCCAAATCCTGGCCCCCAGAAGCTCAAGAAGCCTTCAACCGGCTCAAAGCTGCATTCGCGTCGGCTCCGGTCCTGTCTCGCCCAGACCCTAACCGCCCTTTTATTCTGGAAGTGGATGCTTCTTCTGTCGGTGCCGGCGCTGTCCTCCTGCAGAGATCCTCCTCTGGTAAACTGCATACTTGTGTTTTTTTCTCCAAAACGTTCTCTCCTGCCGAGAAGAATTATACTATCGGTGATCGTGAATTACTGGCCATAAAGCTGGCCCTAGAAGAATGGCGTCACCTGCTGGAGGGGGCTCGCCACCCTATTGACATCTTCACGGACCACAAGAACCTCCTATATCTGCAGTCGGCTCAACGCCTGAACCCCCGGCAAGCCAGATGGTCACTCTTCTTTGCCCGTTTTGACTTCCGTCTACATTTTCGGCCGGCCGAGAAAAGCGTCAGAGCCGACGCTCTATCTCGCTCTTCAGATACGGTGGGTCTTGAGCCTCCTCCCCAGCACATCCAGGAGTCCATAGGTCGCTACAACTGGTCTCCCGTTATTACTGGTGGCCTACTCTCGCTCAAGATGTCAGGGACTTTGTTCTAGCCTGCACCTCCTGTGCCCGTAATAAGGTCCCTCGTCTCAAACCCGCGGGCCTTCTTCAGCCTCTCCCTGTACCAGAAAAACCCTGGACCCATGTAGCCATGGACTTTGTTACAGATCTCCCGCCCTCATCTGGAAACACAGTCATCTGGGTAGTGACCGACCGTTTTTTCCAAGATGGCTCACTTTATCCCTCTGCCTGGGTTAACCTCTGCACCCCAGCTGGCCCAACATTGTTTCAGTCATGTTTTCCGTTTGCACGGTCTCCCTTTGCATATTGTCTCTAACAGGGGAGTCCAGTTTATTGCTAAGTTTTGGCGGGCTCTGTGTGGCCAACTAGACTTCTCATCGGCATACCCCCTCAAACTAATGGGCAGGTAGAGAGGGTTAACCAGGTGCTGGGTACCTACCTGCGGCATTTTGTGTCCGCTCGCCAAGATAACTGGTCTGATCTTCTCCCCTGGGCAGAGTTTTCCTATAACTCTTTAGATTCGGAATCCGCTGGGGCCTCCCCCTTTTTTGTCGTCTTTGGGTTACATCCCCACCCGCCTCTCCCCCTAGCTAACTCAAGTCATGTCCCGGCCGTGGATGCCCAAGTAAGGGACATCAAGGCACTCTGGCAAGTCACACGACAGGCCCTGCTACGGGCTTCTGCTCGCACCAAAGTCCAAGCTGACAGGTACCGTATGCCCTCACCCCTATTTGAGCCAGGTGATAGGGTTTGGTTGTCTACCAAGTACATCGGCTTCAAGGTGCCCAGTTACAAGTTAGGCCCTAAATACGTGGGTCCTTTTGTGGTACTTCAGCGACTAAACCCAGTATCCTACAAGCTTCGCTTGCCTCCAACCCTGCGTATCCCGAACGCCTTCCATGTCTCTCTCCTCAAGCCTGTGGTGCTGAATCGCTTCTCCCGGGGGGCTGTCTCGCCTTCTCCTGTGGCCAACTCTGATAACATCTTTGAGGTCAAGGAGGTACTGGCGGAGAAGACAGTCAGGGGGAAGCGGTTCTTATTGACTGGAAGGGGTTCGGGCCGGAAGAGCGTTCGTGGGAACCTGAGGCCAACCTGTCTCCTGACCTCCTCTCTAGGTTCCAAAAAAAGAGGGGGAGACCTAAGGGAGAGGGGTACTGTCACGGGAGTCGCGGGCACCGCTGCTCCACGCGGCTGCCCCCTGCCCGCACGGGTTCCGGCGTGGGTGCCGCGGCCGCCAGCGACCATCCCGCTGCGGTCCGGGTTCCGGCGCCGGCTCACTTACCCGTCCACGCTCCTGTGAACGCTGCTCCTGCCTGTCCCGGCCGCCGCGTGCGTGCCCGCTGCTTAAGGCGTGCGCGCGACAGCTTCTCTGGATTTAAAGGGCCAGCGTCCCGATAATTGGTCTATTATCGGGCGCTGATTCTGTTTAAGGAATACACCCCCAGCACTTCCTGACAGTTCGTTGGTGTGTGTTCCGTGTGTTTAGAGAGAGTTGGAGTTCTGTTAGTTTACCCGTGTACCAGTCCGTTTGCTTACGTTTCCTGACCTTGCCTGTTTGCCGCCTGCCCTGACCTTCTGCCCGTCTCTGACCACGAACCTCTGCTGCCTGCCCTGACCTTCTGCCTGTCCCCGATTACGCCTCCGGATTACGATTCTGTACCACGCCGTACCCCGGCCGCCACCGCAAGCAAGTCACGTCAGGGGTAGCGACCTGGTAGCCTCACACAGCAACAAGTCCATCCCGCTTTGCGGCGGGCTCTGGTGAATACCAGGGGCTACTTAGACTCCGCTCCCTGGCATGGCTTAACTATCATCGCTTGCGGTGGTCCAGCGAATCCAACTCTGCATTACACCGGGCTTGTCTTTCTTTCCAGCCGCTATATCCACAGCACACCACAGATTTCATGCGAAGGTTAAAATTTATTTACAAAATAGCCAAAACTCCAATATTTCAAAGGTGCATATATGAGCAAAATGGAGAAAGTGTAGTGTGCAGGAGTTGGTGTTACAACACACTACGAAAGGGTTAAAAGATTTAATAAGGTTTTATAATATGAAAAGCTATTTGTTTTTCTATATCACTGTATTAGGAATGTTCTAGAATTGACCTTTTGTTCAACCCTGTGTGCAGCCAAGCGCTATTGAGCATGTCTGTGAGTCATGTCCAGTTGCGAGATGTTGGAGAAATGTATCCATTTGCAGCTACTCAGGGCTGTGGCGGGAGTAATCATAGCAACACCACAGGGTGGGGTCAGATTAGAAAGTTATAAAAGATAGGAACACTTATTATTCTGGGTCTTCTCTATTTGTCAACTCAGGGAGAGCTTTGTTCTCCCGCAACAAGGAGCATGGGGCTCTGTGATGGACTGTGTTCAGGAACATCCTTACCCCACCTCGTTGAGACTGGCTGCATCTGGAAAGAAGGGATGTCTGCTGCCATGTGCTGTAACATCTGTGCCGGATTTTGAAGTAAAGAGGCTTATAAAGTTTGCACCTTATTTCCTTGTCTCCCGCCTGCATTATTCTGCACAGACCATCAAGGGTACCTCAACCTGCATCTTACGTGCGGGCGGTCGAGGGAGAGACCACATAAAGGAATGTGTCCCGGAGGGAACCACTACCACCATCATCCAACCGTCTAACGTGAAGACCCCCTCTTCACTGCTGCCGGGTGCTTTGGAAGCGTGTGAGGTGTGGACGAGCGAGGTACTAGCCGCCATGACAAGGGACAGGTCCCAGGGGCCCGCGGCAACCGTTCCCGCCTCTCTTTCCTCTGCCTTCACCTCGCCGCTCTGGTTCACCACAAAAATGGTGTCACGAACAGGATGAGCTTTAGTGTGTTATAATAGCAGTTCAGGGCATTCATTTAACTTATGAGTAGTACGGCAACCAATGACAGATTCCCCACTGTCTAACTTCGTGCACCACTCTATGTGTTAGTGTTGCCACTTATAACAAAACAACAACTCTACGTTTCATTCAAACTTTTTATACAAGATTAGGCACTTTACATCACAATTAGCTTTTCCTTTAGCACGAAATTTTTTTCCTCAATATTTACGTTTGTTTTGTTAAATTTTCTCATATAGGATTCAATCCTTATAGCAGCATATAACATCCATTTTTCTTATGCATAGCAAACAGACTCAGTTTTAGTTTTCTCATATAGAAATCAGTCCTTATAGTAATATATAACGAGTGTCTTACTTATGCATAGCAAACAAACTCCGTTTATGATGTACAGCACATATTTAAAGAGCAGATGTATACTCATCCAAACTGGTGCCGAAGCCACAACGTTTCGGAGGATTTATCCACAATGGACCTCCTTTGTCAAGCGTATGAATGGCAACGTACCTCCCCTTCCTTATATGTGACACAGATTCGTCATTCTACGTACATCTTGTTAATATTAAAAACATTACAATTTATTCAAAACCTTATCACCTTATTAATACCCCTTTCATTAAAAACAAAACTTTATCACTTTATTCCATTTATCTAAACAGAAGGTAAGCACCGCTAGATGCTATCGGCACCATGGCTGATCACAGGAATGCACGCCGTATGCATTCCTCGTTCAGTCCAGCAGGTGTGAGGGCATTTAAGTGAGAGATCCAATATACTTCGCGTTGTAAAAGCCGCTTCACAATAGTTGTCTGATCATTGCCCTCTACCTTTTCCAACACACACCATCTGAGCTCGCTAACATTGTGTCTATAATTCGAAAAAATGCCTTGCTACTGATGTTTCACCAAACTTTTTCTTTTTATCTATACTTTCACCTCTTACGTTCTTACTTTCCTCAATTTTTTGAGCTTCTATTTTAGATTTAAAAAGCCTAATTTGTGAGCGATGTTCGTTCAATCTAATTCAGACCATTCTTGTAGTCTGTCCTACATACACTGACCCACAGGGGCACTTCAGCATGTATACTACATTACATGTGTTACATGTGAAGTATCCCTTAATGGGGATATCAAAGCCTTTTGTAGGGTGTGTGATATTTTCAGCTCTTATAATGCTGGTGCAATTTTGACACGAGAGACACGGAAAAGTGCCTCTCTTTTGTGTTCGCAGAAATTCTTGTCTTGTTAATCGAACCTCCATATCCGAATGGACAATGTGGTTAGTGATGGATTTACCCATCCGGTATATAAACCGTGGGTGTTCCTTAAACAGATGGCTATATTTTGGATCATTCTGTAATAGTGTCCAATCTTTAAAAATTGTCATTTTAATCAGAATAGCATGTTTATCGTATACTGAAAAAAGTTTAATCTAGATTGACTTTGATTTTTCTCACTCAACTTTTTAAAACATTCTTCTCTTGGGATTTCTTCTATTTCATCAGCTACTTTTTGTACATCTCTTCTCGGATACCCTCTCTCTACGAATTTCTAAACTCTTCAGTTGAGGAGCAAATATGTCTCGCTCTCAAAAATTGGCCTTTAGGTATCGCTTTAATGACTCCAGGTGAATGTTGGCTATCGTACCGCAAAAGGTTATTGCGTTCTATTTCTTTAGTGTACAGTGTAGTTATAATTTTGTTATCATTTCTTATTACACATACATCTAAAAAAGTGACTCTTTCCTGACTCTTCGTCAATGTAAACTCTAGTAACGGATGTATGTTATTAATATATGTCATAAACATATCAAGTTCCTCTTCTGTTCCTTTCCACAGAACGAACACGTCGTCCACATACCTCAGCCAGCATTTTAAATGTCGGCTGAAGTCACTGTGGACAACGTGTTCAGATTCAACGGTTTCCATATAAATGTTAGCATAGCTCGGGGCTACTGGAGACCCCATCGGGGTCCCCTGTTGTTGTACATAGATCTTAGATCCAAATCTAAAGTAATTTTTGTTCAAGATTAGTTAAAATAGTCTCATGAGGAGAGCAATCATATCATTGGAAAGATTATGATTTTGTATTAATTTTGAGTGTACTGCCTCAATTCCTTCCACCCTGGGGATATTGGTGTACAAGCTTTTCACATCTAGAGTACATAAAAAAGTAACATCATCCATTCCCATATTCTCGATATGTTTAAGAAACTGTCCTGTGTCTTTAAGACATCGGGGAGCTTCTCTACTATTTTCTGAAGATAGCTATCCACAAGAGCCGCAACAGGATGAAACACGGAACCAATGCCGGACACAATGGGTCGGCCAGGAGGTGCAGTCAGGAACTTATGGATTTTTGGTACAAGGTAAAGTATAGGGACCCTAGGGTTCTCAACCGTTAATGATCGTAAAATAGTTTGATTAATAATGCCCTCTTCATAAGCCTTATTTAGAATTTCATCTATCTCTCCCTTTATTCCTATTGTAGGGTCCTTATCTACCATTTTATATACATCTTGATCATTTAATTGAGTTTCTTCTTACATAATATATGCCCGTTTATTCATTATAACTGTAGCCCCCCCTTGTCCGCCTTTTTAATATTCACCTCTTTATTAATCAAACTATTTTACGATCATTAACGGTTGAGAACCCTAGGGTCCCTATACTTTACCTTGTACCAAAAAGCCATAAGTTCCTGACTGCACCTCCTGGCTGACCCATTGTGTCCGGCATTGGTTCCGTGTTTCATCCTGTTGCAGCTTTTGTGGATAGCTATCTTCAGAAAATAGTAGAGAAGCTTCCCCAATGTCTGAAAGACACAGGACAGTTTCTTAAACATATCGATAATATGGGAATGGATGATGTTACTTTTTTATGTACTCTAGACGTGAAAAGCTTGTACACCAACATCCCCAGGGTGGAAGGAATTGAGGTAGCACACTCAAAATTAATACAAAATCATAATCTTTCCAATGATATGATTGCTCTCCTCATGAGATTATTGGAACTAATCTTGAACAAAAATTACTTTAGATTTGGATCTAAGATCTATGTACAACAACAGGGGACCTTGATGGGGTCTCCAGTAGCCCCGAGCTATGCTAACATTTATATGGAAATCGTTGAATCTGAACACGTTGTCCACAGTGACGTCAGCCGACATTTAAAATGCTGGCTGAGGTATGTGGACAACGTGTTAGTTCTGTGGAAAGGAACAGAAGAGGAACTTGATATGTTTATGACATATATTAATAACATACATCTGTTACTTGAGTTCACATTGACGAAGAGTCAGGAAAGAGTCACTTTTTTAGATGTATATGTAATAAGAAATGATAACAAAATTATAACTACACTATACACTAAAGAATTGGAACACAATAACCTTTTGCGGTACGATAACCAACATTCACCTGGAGTCATTAAAGCGATACCTAAAGGCCAATTTTTGAGAGCGAGACGTATTTGCTCCTCAACTGAAGAGTTTAGAAAACATAAGGAAAACTTGATTACTAAATTCGTAGAGAGAGGGTATCCGAGAAGAGAGGTACAAAAAGTAGCTGATGAAATAGAAGAAATCCCAAGAGAAGAATATTTTAAAAAGTGGAGTAAGAAAAATATAAGTCAATCTAGATTAAACTTTTTTTCAGTATACGATAAACATGCTATGCTGATTAAAAGGACAATTTTAAAACATTTGACACTATTACAGAACGTTCCAAAATATGGCCATCTGTTTTAGGAACACCCACAGTTTATATACCGGAAGGGTAAATCCATCTCTAACCACATTTTCCATTCGGATATGGAGGTTCGATTAACAAGACAAGAATTTCTGCGAACACAAAAGAGAGGCACTTTTCCGTGTCTTTCGTGTCAAAATTGCACCAGCATTATAAGAGCTGAAAATATCACACACCCTACGAAAGGCTTTGATATCCCCATTAAGGGATACTTCACATGTAACACATGTAATGTAGTATACATGCTGAAGTGCCCCTGTGGGTCAGTGTATGTAGGACAGACTACAAGAATGGTCCGAATTAGATTGAACGAACATCGCTCATAAATTAGGTTTTTTAAATCTAAAATAGAAGCTCAAAAAATTGAGGAAGGTAAGAATGTAAGAGGTGAAAGTATAGATCAAAAGAAAAAGTTTGGTGAAACATCAGTAGCAAGGCATTTTTTGAATTATAGACACAATGTTAGCGAGCTCAGATGGTGTGTGTTGGAAAAGGTAGAGGGCAATGATCAGACAACTATTGTGAAGCGGCTTTTACAACGCGAAGTATATTGGATCTCTCACTTAAATGCCCTCACACCTGCTGGACTGAACGAGGAATGCCGATGGGGTGCATTCTTGTGATCAGCCATGGTGCCGATAGCGTCTAGCGGTGCTTACCTTCTGTTTAGATAAATGGAATAAAATGATGAAGTTTTGTTTTTAATGAAAGGGGTATTAATAAGGTGATAAGGTTTTGAATAAATTGTAATGTTTTTAATATTAACAAGATATATGTAGAATGACGAATCTGTGACACATATAAGGAAGGGGAGGTATGTTGCCGTTCATACGCTTGACAAAGGAGATCCATTGTGGATAAATCCTCCGAAACATTGCGACTTCGGCACCAGCTTGGATGAGTATACATCTGCTCTTTAAATATGTGCTGTACATCATAAACGGAGTTTGTTTGCTATGCATAAGTAAGACACTCGTTATATATTACTATAAGGACTGATTTCTATATGAGAAAACTAAAATTGAGTCTGTTTGCAATGCATAAGAAAAATGGATGTTATATGCTGCTATAAGGATTGAATCCTATATGAGAAAATTTAACAAAACAAACGTAAATATTGAGGAAAAAAATTTCGTGCTAAAGGAAAAGCTAATTGTGATGTAAAGTGCCTAAGTTTGAATGAAACGAAGAGTTGTTATTTTGTTATAAGTGACAACACTAACATATAGAGTGGTGAGCTTTAGTGTGACCTGCAGCCAAGGTGTGCCAAAACGTCCTAGCCATTTTGAAGAAGAAAATCCATCCTATCATCTTTATTTGTATTACCACGGACTGTGAGTACTAAAAAGAACTGTGTTTGTGCCAACTGTGTGATTTGCAAGCCATACATTGAAACCAGCCCAGAAACGCATGAAACCCACAACCACCATCTTGTTGTTATCTGAATGACCCCAAGAAGAATTTGCCAAGTAATTTCCCGCCCAAGAAGACCGGTGCCAAATAGTGGTGTCGAAATACTGAGGGACTGGCAATCTCTCCCAGTTCCGCTGTGCCAACTTGTTTGCAAGGAGTGAGTTGAAGCGGCAGCAAGTTTGGAGCGAGAAAGAAAGCGGTTATGGCATTGCAGTTGATTATTGATCAAGTGGATCCACCAAGCCCAGAGCCTCAGTGGAGCTTCAGTGATGAACCCCATATTTTGGAGGAAGTGGCCCTGCAACTTGCAGCTATGCAGATGGAGAATGCTGTGATTTCTGAGGAAGGATCGAATCCAGTCCGAGCGCTACCTGAAAGGAGTGTTGGCCTTGCGGAGGCCAAACAGGAACTAAAGCCTGTATCTAAGATGGGTGAGCAATCCCAAAAGCCAACAACCAAACCATCAGTTGCCCAGCCAGTCCAGTTATAGTCCGCCATGCAGCCAAAGGTTGAGATGAGCCAGGATTTGTGTGATGGACGCACCAGCAGCACCTACTACCGTGCCCCATCCAGTCCCTGTGTGTCAACGCGTATTTGTTCTGGAGAACGTGGCCAAAGTTACTTTGACCCAGGAGGAATTTCTTAAAGCTGAGAGAGCAGCAGCGGACTTTGTGAATGGTCTGAATACCTCTGCTACCTGGGTACGCAAGTGCCGAAACAACGTAGTAGTCCAGACCTTCGATATACATGCTGGCTACGGCTACGGCTTAATTAAAGAAGATGGGACAGGCCATGACATCTTTGTTAATCATCAATCAGTCAAGAGCTGGGACCTGCTGAGAAAGTGTCACAATCTTGTCCCTGGTCAAATGGTCCGACACACTAAGTGTATATCTTCTTGTGGATATTGGGCCGCAGCCGTGCAGCAACTTGATCTACCAATCCATCTGGAGGTTCACAAGCCAGCCCCTGCGGGAGAATTCTGGAGCGAAGAAGAGGAGGAGGATCTCATCTCATTTTACCAAGAGCTGGAGGAGATGGTCAATCATCCTTAACAACCAAGTGCAGTGGTCAGCGTGTCACCAGGAGACAAGGATCAGTCCAACCAAGCCATCACTACAGCCAGCTGTCCGGATAACCGTGGAGCAGTCAGCGGAGAAGTGCTGCTGGAGGTTTTACAGGTACCTCCTGCCCCTAAGATCACCATCTACAACCCCGTCACCTGTGTTGTGGCTGCCCGGGACACTTCTGTCCATGCCTGATACCCCTCTCACCCCTCCAGTGGCACCACCCGTTGCCCCCCCCTTGGGCCTGCCGCTATTCGCGCTCATTTGGGTTACCGTGCGTATAATCCACACGGCAAGCGTGACCTTCTCATGCCAGACATCCATTGTATGCCCCAGCACCTTCTTTACCGTGTGCCGAGAAGAATGTCCCTCCAACAGGCGATTCAACCAGGCTTGCTTTCTTTGCCCCAAATGCCCCTTTCCACCACCAAAGTTTATACATCTGAGGAGAAGCCCCCTGAGTGTTCATCAGATCTCATGGTTAAAGATGGACCTGTTATACCACCACCACCATCTAAGTAAAATGTCTATTTCTATTTTGGGCTCACAGCCATGGTTTAGTGTCTCATGTTAGTCTTCATTAATACTAGAGATGAGCGAACAGTAAAATGTTCGAGTCGAACTTCTAACAGTAGTGGTGTTCAATTCGGGGTTCGATTAGAACTCAAATCCCATTAAAGTTAATGGGAGAAGATCTTTGGGTTAATTTTTATACCTCTACAGGTGAGGAGAAGCTGGAATTCCCATCCATAACAGTAAACTGGATACGTGGAACAACTTAGTGAAGAAAATTTGGCTCTAAGAGTGACAGAAAAAAATTGAGAGGCTAAAATACTTCATTCCTTTCAATAGCTAACTGAAAAGATGAGGACAGCTTGCAAGCAGGGGCGCAGCTATAGGAGGTGCAGCGGTAGCAGCTGCTATGGGGCCCTGCATCCTGATGGGGCTCAAAAGCCCCTTTGTCACATAAGAAGACACCGGTATTGAAAATGGCACATGGTAACTGGCAGGGGCAGTACTCCTGTCAGTGGCCCTAATCAAAAAGGGGCCTACTTATATGTTAAAAAATAGGAACTAGTAACAGGTGGGGGCCCCATTTGATTTGGCTCTATGGGGCCCTGAAACTGTGATTAGATGACTGATGGCAGCCCTGGGGGGAGGGGCATTTCACATTTTGCACCAGGGCCCAAGAACTTAAACTTACGCCTCTTCAGGCTGGGCTAGATTAGACCATTGGTGGCAGCGAGAACATGCCAATGGGAACATGGAGGTTCCATTTCAATTAAATTGGACAGCAGGACCATTGGTGGTAGTGAGAACATGGCATTGAGGAAAATTGAGGTTCCGGTTCGACAAGATTAGGCAGCAGTACCATTGGTGGCAGCGAGTACATGGCAATGGGGAACATGGAGGTTCCAGTTTGACTAGATTAGACAGCAGTACCATTGGTGGCAGCGAGAACACGGCAATGGGGAACAGCGAGGTTCCGATTCGACAAGATTAGGCAGCAGTACCATTGGTGGTAGCGAGAACATGCCAATGGGGAACATGGAGGTTCCAGTTCGACTAGATTAGATGGCAGTTGCATTGGTGGCAGTGAGAACACGGCAATGCGGAACATGGAGGTTCCAGCGTGACAAGATTAGGCGGCAGTAGCATTGGTGGCAGCAAAAACATGCCAATGGGAAACATCGCAGTTCAGGTTAACAGGACTTGGTACATTTGGTGATAGTACAGGTGGAGGCATTTAAAAAATAAAGATTTGGAGGGCTACAAGTTGGAGGAGGTGTATGCAGTGCACATCAAGGTCATACAGGTGTATATGTCAAAATAAATTCAGTCGTAAGACTTGTAAATCTCGCTGTTGGCAGCAGTAAAATACAATTTGTAGAAACATCAAGCACAGGAACTACAGACATGAGATGTAGTGTAGTTTAAATGTGTATTTCACATTGTCAAGAAGATGTGCTACAGTTTACTAGTCAGTGACACTGGCAACCGAGGCAATAAAATGGTCAGAGATCCACGTTTGATTCATTTTTACAAATATCAAACGATCTACATTCTCAGGGGAAAGCCGGATACGTTTGTCAGTTATCACCCCGCCAGCTGTGCGGAATGTGCGTTCCGAGGTAACACTGGCTGCCAGGCAGGATAAAACTTCTATGGCGTGTCGAGTAAGCGCAGGCCATTCATCCAGTTTGGACAACCAGAAGACGAATAGGTCCAGACTAAGTCCAAAAACATTGGTATTGAGCCACAGGTAGTCATGGACCATGGTCTTAAGGTGATCTCTGTGTGTCTGAATGCTGCACTGCCTTGCAGGCATTGGTGAAGTAGTAAACATCGATTGCCAAAGGTCACCCAGTAGGGCTCTGTCACACTGCCTGCTGCTGCTGTTGTGGCTATTTGCCATTCTACTGCTGCCGCATTGCTGATGTTGTTCCACCATGACATTAGAATGTGAAGATGGAAAAGATGTCTCGAGTTGCTCAATGAGCACTGTCTCAAATTTTCTGCATTCTACCGTCAATTTGTGTGGGTGGAAGGAAATTGCTCACTTTTGTTTTGTGGATCAAGGAGGGTGGCCTTGATGCGTGGATCATATTGCAGGTAATGTAGAATCCAAGCACTCATGTGTGAGATACTGCTGGAATCTCCCAAGCCTCGGGTTCGAGGGGCACTAATGGGATCTTCCTCCTCTTTCTGTAATATGTTCCAACCTCTTACCACTGAAGGGTAATCAGTACCAGTGGTGTCCACCCCTGCCTCCTCATCCTCCTCCACTTCCTCATCCTGACCGTCACCAGAGCCCTGGCTAGCCTCATGCACTCTACTCGGTGAGCTGAACTGCCGCCCTGCATTCGCCCTTGAACCACCGCCTAAATAAGACCTATACAATTGCAAAACAGTCAGGCCTTCTACATCCTCCGGCGAGTAAGGCTCTATGTCCGCATCCTCCTCCATCACACCCGGGACCTGCTGCCACATAGTGCCTAATGCTTGTTCCAGTAAAAATATAACCACAACGGTCATGCTGGCAATGCCATCGTCCTGACTGACCATTTTGGTGGCCTCTTCAAAACTGGGAAGGATGGTGCGGAGATCCTTCACCTGTCTCCACTTTCTGTGGGTCAACACCCTGAGGTCCGCACCACTGCTAGTCAGGCCATGCAACATTTCATACTGCATAATGGCAATACACTGCTGCCACAATCGCTGGAACATGTGGAGGGAGGAATTCCAGCGTGTTGCCACATCATATATCAGACGGTTGACAGGGAGGCCCAAATCACGCTACAACGCTGCCAGTCAGGCAGAAGCAGGGTGCAAACGCTCGAAGTGTGAGCTAAGACCTCGAGCCTTCATCTGCAGACAGTCAAGACCCAAGTAGCGCTTGAGAAATTTCTGCACAACCAGGTTCATGAAGTGTGCCAGGCACGGGATGTAGGTAAATCTACCGATGCTAAGGGCAGCAAGGAGATTTCTCCTGTTGTCGCACACCACCTTGCCTGGCACCAGGTTCTTGGCACCCAGCCACTAGTCGGTCTGAGTGCGCAGAGCCATCCACATCTCTTGACCTGGGTGTTTATGGTCTCCAAGACAAATTAATTTGAGAACGGCCTGGTTTCTCTTGGCACATGATGCTACCCTTCAAGGTTGGGAATCTGGACTCTGCACCATACCAGCAGTGTGGAACCGTGTCGTCCAAGACCCATCACCAGAAGCAGTGTCATTCACCAAACTCACCCAGTGAGCAGTCTCAGAGATGTAATGCCCTTGACCGTGCTTACTAGTCCATGTGTCTGTAGTGAGGTGGACACAGATACAGCCAACACGCTTGAGATCTTTTCTGCAACGTGGTGGGCACGGGCAGGGACAGTTTTTCTGGCAAAGAAATGCCTGCTCAGCATCTGATACTGGAGCAGGCCAGGGCCATGACATGGCAGAAAGGCAACCTCTCCAAGGCCAACAGTCTGGTAATGCCGACATTCAGACTTCTGGCTTTGGGATGGTTGGGGTGAAAGCGTTTCTTCTGCTTCAACAACTGGTATACAGAAGGCTGGCTGGTGGACTGGCCTGTATGCCGTGCAGGTCACACTGGTGGAAGGGGAAGGTGTAGGCTGTGTTGCTGGTAGTGGGAATCGTCCGACAGTATCTGGGACTGGGGATGGTGCTTGCTCAAGCTGCTAAGGCACATCGGCAGCAGAGAACCACCTGGGCTTGGTAGAGGAGGATTAGGCAGAAGATGTCACAGTGGTTGGAAGCCCAGGACCTGTGTGGCCTTTTTTCTCCAAGTGACTCTTCCACAGCAATTCATGCTTTCCCTGCATATGCTTGTTCATGCTGGTGGTGCTTAAACTCTTTATATCTCCTCAACTGATACGTTGAAAGCAAATCCGGCATATGCCGTCATTCGGCAAATCTGAGTCTTGATCGAAAAGGCCCAGGCTTCACAGGTCCTGGACTTCTTTGACTGTGAAAACCTAGTAGCGGTGCTCCCGCTGCCACCACTGACCATGTCTGGTGGAGTAATGTCAGCGGACTTGTTGAACCACCATCTCCCTTTCTCAGGCCGATCTGCACTGACACTACCCCACCATCCTCCTCCTCCACTGATGATGCGCTCGCCAGTTGCTGCTCAACAGACCACGGTGGATCCGCACTGTCATCATCATTATCACAGATGACTTCCTCTGCCTCACAGTCTACATCCTCAAGCTGCGGGCTAGAAGCCACAGGCACTGCGAGTCATTGCTGACTGCTCGATATTTCTGCCGACAAACCAGCTTCCTTCTCCTCCTCCGAGGGCATCAGCGATTGGGCGTCAGGGCAGACAAAATCATCCTCTTTGGCCTCTTGATGTTTTGAAATGCCTTCTGACCCCAACTGCATTTTATCAAAGAGCTCTTCAGAAAATCAATTATTTGGAGTGGTCTGTATATTGGGTTGTGACATTCGGTCTGTGTTTGCTTCAGGTTGGACTGATGATGATATTGACATTTATGCCCGTGACCAAGAGAAAGAAAAGGTAAAACTGCTGGATGCAGGGTGTGTTAACCACTGAAGAACAGATTGGCGACGCTCTTCATCAGTCCTGCGACTGACGATGTGCTCACTTATGTGTTGTCCGGAGCACTGGAAGGAGTGCCGTGTCTCATACCTCTAGCTCCATGTCATATGCCCCTCCTTGCTTGCTTACCACCTTTAGTTCTCCATGTTCAAAAGCTAAATATTATATATGTAATATAAAAGAGAGAAGTGTATATATATATGTGGATCACAATAACGCACTGGTATATTTCAGCCTTATGTGGACTTAAAATTTGGCAAAATTACTCTTGTTGGCATTGAGTAAGATTTAGCAACAGAGAGAACTCTCTTTCCTGTGTATATATATATATATATATATATATATATATATATATATATATATATATGTATGACAATAACACACGGGATATTTGAAAGGTATTTCACCCCCAAAACTGCCAAAAATGAACTTTTCTCCACTCAGAATAATTTTCAGCAACCAACCACTATTTAGAATAAATTTCTTTGTATTGGAGATTTTGAGACTGTGTGTTATACAATTACCGAATCCCCCCAAAGCTACAAAAATGAACTTTTCTCCACTGAGAATAATTTTCACCGACCAACCAGTATTTTGAATATATTTCTTTGTATAGGAGAATTGGAGATGGTGCGTTATAACATGATTTCACCCCCAATATTGCAAAAACAGAACTTTTGGGCACTGAGTATGATTATATAAGTATGATGTATATGAGAGTTAGGCATTATGTGAGCCTGCAAATGTTGCCAATAACAGCTTCTGGGTGTGGGAAAGATGCAGCCAGCAATACCAAACTCCCTAACTATTGCTGTCTATGAAGAGGAAAATGCTATCTAAGTCTTGATTCCTTAAGCTTCCTGCACACCCTCCCTAACTTACTACATAAGCTAACTAATCTAAATAATAGCTTTTCCTGTCTAAAACAAATCTTGTTTATGGCGAGCTCGAACATTTACTCCAACGTACTGTAAAATGATCGGATCGGTTCGAGTTAGAGAAAATCGAGTTTCAGGTATTTTACTTACCCCTGCAAACTAGTTGCAAATTAGTGATTTAAACTGTGGGAAGATCACGCTGAGATTAATTTACTAATCAAGGAGAATATTTGAGCCATTTGTGTTGGGTCAAAGATTCAGTAAGTTAAAGTTACAGAATTGAGCAATAGGCAAAAGATTCAATAATTAGAAGACTCATTGGGGACGGTGAAGCATTTTGGTAAAAGACACTTAGAATTTGTGATTCCTGAAGACAGAAGGATTATCATCCACCAGAGAGGGGACGCCCCTCTAGTTTATGAAGAGAGAGGGTGGCGCACTCCTATTTGCTGTTGTAGTATGTACTTTTGTGCTTGTGGAGGGATTAACAATCCAATATAGCAAATATTAAGGAAATCCACAGCACTGCACAGATACTTTTGCTAAATTTCTATTATTTGTTTAAACACAGGTACAGTAAACAATTCTCCAATACATTCGGAGCAGTAATATGTAATCCAGACTAGAAGAAGAGCGTTTTCAGCAAATAGTCTTGAACAGTAGTGTCTGGTGAGGAAGCAAGGTGAGCTTGGAGAAGACTTCTCTTTTCTTTACTCACCTTGCTCCCCTACCAGACATTACTGATCGAGGCTATTCTAGTCTGGATTACATATTGCTGCTCTGAATGTATTGGAGAGTTGTCTACTGTACCCGTGTGTCGATAAATACTAGACATTTTGCAAAAGTATCTGTGGACTGCTGTGGTTTTCCTTAATATTTGTCCTTGTTGTTGAGGCTGGACAGTGTTGAGCAAGGAAGAGCATAGTGGCTCAAGAAATTGCCAATACTAACCGAACTTTCCCGGATTGATTTTACAACATATAAAGGAGTAAGAAACACACTGCCTTGTAGAAGAGGATACATTTAGAATTTTTATGCATATTGTCATATTTAATCTATTTATTGTCAACAATAATGCATTGACTTGTTTAGTGTGTGTTCTTTGCTTTGGCAGCTAATTCAGATCAACTAAACAGAGTTAGAAGATATAATCCCTTAATCCGTTTTAACACTGCCAATAAAGAAAGTTAATTGTCATGCAGTTTCCTGACCAGAGACAATAGGTCAAGTGTTTGCACATATAGAAAAGTATAGGTGTCACAAGCTAAGATACAGAGACTTGCAGTGTCAGGGATATGAGTGTCAGGGGTGCCATAATCTCTCCCTTGCTCACCCTGTCTACAGCAGAGCAACCGCCCAAAAAGGGCAGCCCCGCACTGGAAACTATAATGAGCAAAGCCTGATTTTAAACAGGGAGCAGTCAACATATAAAAGACAATCAGGACACAAACAACACAGAAAACAAACACGTAAATGAGGTCAGATGAGCCAAGGTCAGGCCAGGAGAGAACACAGTACAAAATCACTAAACAGGAGAGTAAACTAGATACAAGCCAAAGACAAGAACCCGTGAAACACCTATTGTATAGCAAAACACACAGAGACTAAAGCTAGGACACAAAAGCAATCATAGGCAGTGAACTAACAGACAGATGGGTTTAAAGGGGTTTTGCCACAAATTATTTTAATGCCTGGTTTGTCCTGCTTCAGCTTTCGGTGTATTCATAAGGGGGTGTCTATGATTTGTTTGATCTGCATATCATTTGACCCATCAGGCTTCACATCACCATTCCTTTCTCCAGAGTGTACTCACTCTAGTCACAGAAAGGTCTCTTTATGTAAAGAGCTATGAGTAGCTGCAATGTAGCTAAGTGGTTAGTACTTATGCCTTTCAGCACAGGGGTCTTAGGTTCAAATCCCTGCAGGAACCAACATGTGGATACTTTTTTCCTCAATGCACAGACCTGATTGAGGTTTCTTTTTTCCTTTTATTTATTTGCACTGTTTGTCTGATTACTAATGAGTACAGAGGACAGGAATCAAATGACACTCAGCAGTGAGTGTGCGTGATTACTAGGTAGGGAAGAGACTGATAGTAGCTGCCTGAGAGGAGAGGTGATGTCTGAGCATGTGCGGCCAGGACTGCGGAGCTCTCATCTCTGGTCGTATCCCCTGGAGACAAGCTGTACACTATGGATCATTAAGGGAGCAGCTGAAACAAAAATGGTGCAGAACATGTAATAATGATAAATGGTGAAAATGTTTATTATTTAATTTGCAAACTGCCCATGTCAAATTTATTTTGTGGAAAAACCCCTTCAAATATCCTAACCCTGCCAGGGAATGGTTTCAAGGACTTAACCCCTGAGACTGCATTCTAAACCCAGGCTGAGGCTCAAGCAGACAGATACCTCTTAAGGGGGCGACTGTGCAAGGAGAATAAGGGCTGTTTCTTTGGTGGGGCAAGCAACTACCAACAGTGCCCCTTCCCCTGTCAGTGTATCTGGCCCACCAGGTAGCCACCCACGATGCCCGATCCAAGAAACAATATGTGTATATAAACAATATACCTACAAAAAACACAAATAGAACCATAGGAAAAATATATACTGTATATATATACAAAGTTATATAATATAACAAGAAATGAGACTAAAAATAAGATTACCAAATAAATAAGGTCATTGAATAATTATTGCTGGAAACCAACAAGTAGTAATATATAATAAATAATTGAATATATACTATTTTTTGTGTTTTGTGTATCCTACATGTAATTATGCATTCCCCAAAAAATGGGATAATGTGACTAAAAATGCAACTTTGACATTGGGAAATTTGTTTTCTACAGTGTCGGGAAAAATTAAATTTAATTTTAGTAGGTTTGACTCTTTTGGACGAATTGTAAACAGTTATTGTAACTTTGTACATTGTTTTACTGTTTTATTTGTAAAATGGCAAAAGATGGGTGTTTTGAACTTAATATATATTTATTTAATTTTTTGGCAGCAGTTCACATAGGGTCCTTGACTACAAGCGGGCACGATCACTTGTCTACTGTTCTGCAATAATAAGATATTGCAGAACAATGTGTTCTATAACTCTCCAATTTGCCCTGCATGTGGCAGAAAGTAATTGGAGTACTGAGGTAGCAGTCATGGGGGCCTTTATTATCTTCTTGGGGCGTGGGGTAGGGATGATCGTGGACCAGAACACAGAACTGTTCCTTAATCCCTTATATGCAGAGGATGCTTGGTTTTATGCAAAAGCCCATGAGGATTTACCCCATGTCTCAGGTAGATCATTACAATAGGTATTTTAATAATAATAATCTTTATTTATATAGCGCCAACATATTCCGCAGCACTTTACAATTTAGAGGGTGTGGGTACAGACAAGGAAAACAAACGTTACACAGTCAAAAGCTACTTACATATCAGACACAAGGTGTGGGGGCCCTGCTCCCAAGAGCTTACAATCTATTAGGGTGTGTGGGTGAGACAAAGGGTGAGATGTGCTCAGTTTACAATGGTCCAGCTATGTGACATAAATATGGGGTAGTGTACACAAAAAGTGGATGAACCTGCCACCCAGACCGTACAACTATATACAGATAAGTGTCTGTGAATGCCCAGGTCCAGGAAGTGATGAATGAGTATGACAGAAATTGGGGAGGTTAACAATTAGGGATCTTGGTAGGCCTGCCTAAGAAAATGAGTTTTCAGAGCGCACTCTGAAGATTGTGAGTGTGCTTGATCATATGGGGTAATATGTTCCAGAGAACTGGTGCAGCACGTGCAAAATCTTGGAGACGGGCATGAGAGGTTCGGATGAGAGAGCCGTGTAACTTCAGATCATCAGCAGAGCGGAGAGAGCGGGTAGGGTGGTAGACAGAGATGAGGGAGGAGATGTAGGGGGTGCAGCGCTGTGGAGAGAGCAGGTAGGGTGGTAGACAGAGATGAGGGAGGTGATGTAGGGGGTGCAGCACTGTGGAGAGAGCGGTCAGGGTGGTAGACAGAGATGAGCGAGGAGTTGTAGGGGGTGCAGCGCTGTGGTGAGACCGGGTAGGGTGGTAGACAGGGATGAGGGAGGAGATGTAGGGGATGCAGCGCTGTAGAGAGCTTTATGGGTGAGAGTGATGAGTTTATGTTGTATTCTGTACTGGATGGGCAACCAGTGCAGCGACTGACACAGGGTAGAGGCATCAGTATAGCGGCTGGAGAGAAAGATGAGCCTGCCTGCTGCATTCAGGACAGATTGGAGAGGGGAGAGTTTACAGAGAGAGAGACCGATAAGTAAGGAATTACAGTAGTAAAGACGAGAAAGAATAAGAGCAACAATGAGAGTTTGAGTTGTTTCCACAGTGAGAAAAGGACGGATTCTGGAGATGTTCTTGAGGTGTAGTTGACAGGAGCGGGCAAGGGATTGGATGTAGGGAGTGAAGGACAGATCAGAATCTAGTATAACCCCAAGACAGCGGGCCTGCTGCCTAGGAGTTATGGTGGTACCACGCACTGAGACAGAAATAGGAGATGGGGGTTGGTTAGTAGAAGGTAGGATGACTATAAGTTCAGTTTTAGTGAGGTTTAGCTTCAGATAGAGAGTGGACATGATGTCAGAGACAGCGGACAGACAGTCACTGGTGTTTTTTAGCAGGGATGTAGTGACGTTACTGTAAGAGGTGTATAATTGATTGTCATCACCATATATATGGTACTGGAAGCCAAATCTGCTGATGGCTTGTCCAGTCGGGACTGTGTAGATTGATAAGAGGAGAGGACCTAGAACTGATCCCTGAGGAACCCCAACAGCAAGAGGAAGAGAGGAGGAGGTAGAACCATGAAAATGAGACACTTCTTGAGCGGTCAGAGAGGTAGATAGGTATTATAGATATAAAAATAGACATACCTCAAGCCACGTCTCTGTTACGGATGCCCCCCGCGACCCATTTATCGTGCGACGCCGCAGCTCTGTATGGCACTTACCCTGCCACGCTCCTGTTCCTGGCCGTGCACAAACTCCTGTGGCCGGCCGTGCACGCGCTCGCCCCCAAGTGCGCGCACGCGGTACTGCAGTCAGGCTTAAAGGGACAGCGCGCCGATGATTGGTTTTCATCGGGCACTGATCCTATTTAAGTCCTGCCCCTTCCTCCTACCCTTGCCGAATCGATAGTGCCCTGTGCCTTGAGATGAAGCGTTCCCGTGTATCTTGTTGTCTACTGTGTACCGTACCTTCTGCCTCTGTCCCTTGACTATGAACCAAAGCCGCCTGTCCTGACCTTCTGCCTGTCCCTGACTACGAAACATTGCCGCCTGTCCTGACCTTCTGCCTGTCCCTGACTACGAGCCTGCTTCGCGATTCTGTACCACGCTCACCCTTGGCTGCCACCGCAAGCAAGTCCCGCCAGTGGAAGCGACCTGGTAGATTCACGCCGCAGCAAGTCCATCCCGCTATGCGGCGGGCGCTGGTGAAAACCGGGACCTACTTAGATTCCGCTCCCTGGCGTGGCTTAAACCATCGCTTGTGGTGGTCTAGAGGATCCACTCCCACAGACCGTTACAGTTCGATTCGGCCATGGATCCCGCCAAGGTGCCTCTACCAAGTGTCTCTGACATCACCACCATCATGGCCCAGCAATCTAAGCAGATCATGCAGCAAGCGCAGCAGCTTAACCAGCTGACTACTATGATGCAGCAGCTCCTCGCCACTCAGCAGCAGCAGTCGGCTGCAGTGGCTCCTCCCGTGGCAGCCGTTCCGGGTATGTCCACCTGCCCTAAACTCCGGTTGTCCATGCCGTTGAAGTTTGATGGGGACCCTAAGGCCTTCAGGGGCTTCGTCACCCAATGCTCCCTCCACGTGGAACTTATGGCTGGTCAGTTCCCATCTGAAAGGTCTAAGGTGGCCTTCGTGGTCAGTCTCCTCTCCGGGAAAGCCCTGGCCTGGGCGACTCCCCTCTGGGACTGAGGCGATGCCGTCACAGCTGATCTTGCGACATTCCTGCAGGAGTTCTGCAGTGTCTTCGAGGAGCCTGCCCGTGCCTCGTCTGCCGAAACCGCCCTTGTTGAACTTGCAGCAAGGGAGCTCCTCTGTAGGAGACTACGCCGTGCACTAGCATCGGAGTTGGCTTAGAATGATGCCGCGTTGTGCGCCACGTTCAAGAAGGGCCTCTCCAGCCAGATCAAGGATGCCCTCTCCACCAGGGACTCTTCGTCTTCGCTAAGTGAGCTCATCCTTCTGGCAACTCGTATTGACATCCGTTTCTCGGAGAGACGGGAGGAGCTCCGTCAAGAGCACGAACCAGGCCGAGCACGTCGTCTACCCCGTCTTGCGCCGGTGTTTCTTCGGCCTCCACTGCCTTCTACACAACCTGCTAAGGAAGAGGCCATGCAAGTGGACAGAACCCACCTGACGCCGCAAGAACTTACGCGACGACGTGAGGGAAACTTGTGTCTCTACTGCGGCAGCCCTGAACATCTCTTCAGGGGCTGTCCACTCCATCCGCAACGTCCGGGAAACGCTCACACCCAGGCTTCGTGGGAGAGGCATCCCTAGGTGTGAAAAATCCCTCTCCACGGCTCATGCTGCCAGTTCTGGTCACAAGGGATGCCGGAATCTCATTTCAAGCGGCTGCCTTCCTGGAGTCTGGATCCGCTGGGAACTTTATGGATGCGACTTTGGTGGCCAAGTATCGTCTCTCGGTGGTCCGCCTAGACCAACCCTTGGCCATCTCGTCCATGAGTGGTGAGCTTTTGAGTGACTCTATCCTCTTTCAGATTGAACCGGTGGTCCTTCAAGTAGGGGCTTTACGCAAGGAGAGGATCGCATTCTTTGTGTTACCCTATTCTTCCTCGGCTCTCCTCCTAGGGCTTCCATGGCTGCAGCGTCACGCTCCTATGCTCGACTGGAAGATGGGCGAAGTTTTGCGTTGGGGTCAAGACTGCCAGACTCGCTGTCTATCGGCACCTCGCCCGGTGCGCCCCATTCCTCCACAGTCTCCTCTCAAGCCTCTTCAGTTCTTGCCGCTACCATACCAAGACTTCCAGGATTTCTCTGAAAAGCAAGCAGAGACTCTTCCACCTCATCGTCCCTACGACTGCCCGATAGACCTGCTACCTGGGACCAGTCCCCCTCGGGGTAGGGTCTACCCGCTCTCCGTACCTGAGACACTGGCTATGTCAGCCTATGTTAAAGAAAACCTACAGAAAGGCTTCATCCGCAAGTCTTCTTCTCCTGCGGGTGCCGGTTTCTTCTTTGTGGAGAAGAAGGATGGATCCCTGCGACCCCGGTTCTTAGGCCCCTTTGAAGTCCTGAGACGTATTAACCCGGTGGCCTACAAACTCCGGCTCCCTCCCACTGCGCATCCCCAATTCATTCCACGTCTCCCTGCTGAAACCAGTCGTCCGTAATCGGTTCTCACGGTCTGTGGTTCCCCCGTCTCCCGTGGCTGACTCCACCAATGTGTTGTCTGTCAAGGAGATTTTAGCCATGAAGACGGTTAGGGGGAGATGATTTTTTTTAGTCGACTGGAAGGGGTTTGGGCCGGAGGAAAGGTCATGGGAGCCGGAGGACAACATCCTGGACCGGAATCTCCTAAGTTTCTGCGGGCTAAGAAGAGGGGGAGGCCTAAGGAGGGAGGGGGGGGGGGTATTGTTACGGATGCCCCCGTGACCCCTGCTGCATTCAGGACCGATTGGAGAGGGGAGAGTTTACAGAGAGGGAGATGGATAAGCAGGGAGTTACAGTAGTCAAGACGAGAAAGAATAAGAGCCACAATGAGAGTTTGAGTTGTTTCCACAGTGAGAAAAGGACGGATTCTGGAGATGTTCTTGAGGTGCAGATGACCGGAGCGGGCAAGTGATTGGATATAGGGGGTGAAAGACAGATCAGAATCTAGTATAACCCCAAGACAGTGGACAGTGGCCTAGGAGTTATGGTGGTACCATGCACTGAGACAGAAATAGGAGATAGGGGTTGGTTAGTAGAAGGTAGGATGACTATAAGTTCAGTTTTAGTGAGGTTTAGTGAGGACATGATGTCAGAGACAGCGGACAGACAGTCACTGGTGTTTTGTAGAGTGACGTTACGGGAAGAGGTGTATAATTGAGTGTCATCACCATAGAGATGGTACTGGAAGCCAAATCTGCTGATGCTGGTGAAGACATCCGAGGTGTCGACCACCGGGGCGGGAGGTGACAACCTCTGGGAATACCTGTTCAAGACAACTGGCTTAAACAGGGAAACGTGGAAGGAGTTCGGGATCCGCATCGAAGGGGGAAGCCGGAGCTTGTAGGCCACTGGGTTGATCTTCTTCAGGACCACGAAAGGACCGAGGTAGCGGGACCCAGTTTGTAAGACGGAATCTTCAGGCGGATATATTTGGAGGATAGCCAGACCTTATCCCCGGAAGTGAACGAGGGGGGGAGGCCTCCTGTACTTATCCGCTTGTAGTTTCATCCGGGTGGAGGTCTGATGCAGAGAATGCTGAGTGCTGTTCCAGATGGCCTCCAGGTCACAGACCAAGGTGTCCACGGCAGGGACGTCAGAGACCAAAGACAGTGGGAGGGGTGGGCGGGGATGTAGTCCATAAACCACAAAAAATGGAGAAGCGCTCGCAGACTCCGAATCCAGAGAGTTGTAAGCGAATTCTGCCCAAGGTAACAAGCCCGACCAATCGTCCTGCTGGGCCGACACAAAATGACGTAGATAATTTTCCAGGATCTGGTTGACTCCACCTGCCCGTTGGTCTGCGGATGGTAAGCAGAGGAGAATTCGAAATCCACCTTAAGCTGAGAACAGAGGGACCGCCAGAATCTGGAGACAAACTGTACCCCGCAATCCGACACAATGTGTTGGGGAAGGCCATGCAAACGGAAGACATTCAGGAAGAAGAGGGTCGCAAGACGAGGCGTGGATGGCAACCCGGGCAGTGGTACGAAGTCCGCCATCTTAGAAAATCGATCAACGATGACCCAGATGACGGTATTACCAGCAGACAGCGGAAGATCCGTAATAAAGTCCATGGCAATATGGGACCACGGGCGGTCTGGAATGGGCAGCGGCAGAAGCAATCCCGCAGGCTTGCGGTGGGGTTTCTTGTTGCGGGCACACGAGGAGCACGAATCCACAAAGTCCTTGCCATCCTTGACAAGGTCAGGCCACCAATAGTAGCGGCTTATAAGCTGGGCCATCTTTTGTATACCCGGGTGGCCGGCAATCCGAGAGCCATGACCCCACTTCAGGATTCTCCCTCGAAGCGCAGGGCGAACGTAAGTCTTGCCAGGAGGAATCTGCCGAAGATCCACCGGAGCCGCAGCAATCAGACGGTTAGGTGGAATGATGTGACTGGGAGGAGACTCCTCACCCACGACGTCCGAAGCCCGCGACAGGGTATCAGCCTTGACGTTCTTCTCGGCCGGGCGAAAATGGATCACGAAGTTAAAGCGCGAGAAGAAGAGAGCACAACGAGCCTGCCGATGATTAAGGCGCTGAGCCGTCTGGAGTACACCAGATTCTTGTGATCTGAGTAAATTGTAACCGGATGGCGAGCCCCTTCAAGCAGATGGCGCCACTCTTCAAGGGCCAATTTAATGGCCAACAGCTTGCGGTCTCCAATAGTGTAGTTCTTTTCGGCCAGAAAGATTGTTTTAGAAAAGAACCCACACGCAACTGACTTGTCCTTGGAGTCCCATTGAGAAAGCACCGCTCCTGCTCCTACAGACGACGCGTCCACCTCCAGGAAGAGCGGTTTTTCGATGTCAAGACGGGGGCCGAGGCAAAGGCCACCTTTAGCCTGGAGAACGCGTCTTCGGCCGCTTGTGGCCACAACCTAGGATTGCCAGACTTTTTAGTAAGGGCCACAATGGGAGCCACCAGTGTCGAAAAGTGCGGGATAAACTGGCGGTAGTAATTTGCGAAGCCCAAGAACCGCTGGATGGCCCGAAGGCCGGTTGAACGAGGCCACTGCATGACGGCAGATAGTTTGGCCAGATCCATTTGAAGTCCCTTGGCAGATATAATATAGGAATGGCAGACTAGACTGGCGAAACTGGCACTTCTCTAATTTGGTGAAAAGGTGATTCTCCCGAAGACGTCTGAGGACCTGGCGCACATGGTGGGACTTGAGATCAGGCGAGAAAATCAGAATGTCGTCCAGATACAAGACCACACAAGAATATAAGAGGTCCCTGAAGATCTCGTTACCGAAGCCCTGAAACACCACGGGGGCATTGCAGAGGCCGAAGGGCATAACTAAATATTCGAAATGCCCATCCCGGGTGTTGAATGCCGTCTTCCATTCGTCGCCCTCCCGGATCCGGATAAGGTTATAGGCCCCTCGCAAATCCAGTTTGGAGAAGATCCTGGCTCCACGAAGCCGGTGTAAGAGCTATGTGGTCAAAGGCAGCGGGTAGTGGTTCTTCACCGTAATTTTATTAAGGCCGCGGTAGTCGATACAAGGACGTAGCGCGCCATCCTTTTTCTCCACAAAGAAGAAGCCTGCTCCTACCGGTGAAGAGGACTTGCGGATGAAGCCCTTCTTGAGGTTCTCCTGTATATAGTCTGACATGGCCTTGGTCTCGGGCACAGACAGCGGGTAAACCCTACCCCGAGGAGGGCTCGTGCCAGGCAACAGGGTGATAGGGCAGTCGTAGGGGCGGTGTGGCGGCAGGGACTCAGCCTTTTTCTCGAATAACACGTCCGCAAAGTCCTGGTACTCAGCAGGCAGTCCTGGCAGTGGCTTCAAGGCGCTGGCGGAGAAGTGGGAAGCACCGGGCGAGGTGCTACAAGACAAACATGCCGGCAGTAAATTCACCCGTTTTCCAGTCTAAGACAGGGGCGTGACATTGCAGCCAGGGTAATCCCAACAGAATTGCAGTCAAGGAAAGGGGGAAGTACATAGAACACAATCTTCTCGCCGTGAAGCGCCCCTACGCGCATTGTGACAGGCTCCGTGCGGTATTGGATCGAGTCGCGCAGGACCTCCCCACTCACCGAACAAATCGCAAGAGGCTTATCGAGGCGGATCTTGGGGAGGCGAAGCTTCGACACCAGGGCGGCATCCATAAAATTCCCTGCCGAACCGGAATCCAAGAAGGCAGACGCTTGAACTTTCGCTCCAGAACTAGAGATGATCTCCACCTGCATGGTTAGACGTGGAGAGGACCAGTTCACACCCAGGGATGCCTCTCCCACGTGCCCAAGGTGCGCGCGATTCCCGGGCGCGGACAAAGCAGACAGTCCCTCAGAAAGTGCTCTGGACTAGCGCAGTACAGACACAGATTCTCTGTGCGACGTCGGGACTGCTCCTGTACAGAGAGTAGGGCATGATCGATTTGCATGGGCTCCTCGCCGGAATGCTGTGGAGGCGGCAAAGGAGGCTTCTGGAACACCGTAGCCAAGCGTGGAAATTGACGAGGCCAAACAGAGTCACGTTCTTGGCGGAGCTCTTCTTGTCTTTCGGTGAAGCGTACGTCAATACGCGTGGCCAGGTGGAAGGGAAGCCGGAAGATCCCTTGCGGCCAGAGCATCCTTGACCCTGCTAGAGAGGCCCTTCTTGAAAATGGCGCAGAGGGCGGCCTCATTCCATGTTAGCTCTGAGGCCAGGGTGCGGAATTGAATGGCGTAGTCACCAACCGAGGAGTCTCCCTGACGCAAGTTCAGAAGTGCGGTCTCCTATGCCGTTTCCTCGAAAACACAACGGAACTCCCTAAAAAAGGCCTGCAAGTCGCCCACCAACGGATCACCCCTGTCCCAGAGGGGAGTCAACCACACCAGAGCCTTCCCAGAGAGCAGACTGAGGACGAACGCCACTTTTGCCCGTTCGGACGGAAATTCGTCAGCCATCAGTTTCACGTGCATGGAGCACTGCGTGATAAATCCCCTGCATAGCTTCAGGTTTCCATCAAACTTTGAGGGAAGCGACAGCCGGAGCTTGGGTCCCGCAGAGGCGGAAGAGATGGCAGGTGCAGGATCGGGTGGAGGAGGTGATGGAGACTGCTGCTGAGAGGCGACGAGCTGCTGCATCATGGTCGTCAGTTGGTCTAAATGTTGCGCCTGCTCCGCCACCTGCTGGGACTGCTGGGCAACGATTGACGTCAGATCTTCCACGCTGGGTAACGGAATCTTGGCAGGATCCATGGCAGATTCCAACTGTAACGGACTGGGATAGTGGATCCACTGGACCACCGCAATCGGTGGTAGAGGCCACACCAGGGAGCGGAGTCTAAGTGGGTCCCGGTTTTCACCAGAGCCCGTCGCAAAGCGGGATGGACTTGCTGTGGCGGGATTCCACCAGGTTGCTACCCCTGATGTGACCTGCTTGCGGAGGCGGCCGGAAGGTTCGTGGTCGTTGGATGGGCGTAAACGGAACTGGTACACGGAAGAGACGAAATGGAGTGGCAGAAGGCTTTCTCGCATAGGTACAGGCACTATGGAATCGGCAAGGTCAAGGAAGGGGTGGAGCGATTATATAGGGTCAGCAGCCGACAACACCAATTACCGGCGCGCTGACCCTTTAAATTTAACAGAGCCGGCGCGCACGCGCCCTAGGAAGCTGGGACGCGCGCACTGGCCGGCAGACGGCTGTGACAGAGCAGGAGAGCGGTCAGGTAAGTGCAAGCGCCCGAGGGAGCTGGTGCGCCCGCGGCCTGCGCGACCACCCGCCCCGGGCGCAACAGCACAGCAGGGACACAAGTGCGTCCATAGCCCGGACCACGGGCTGCGGTGCTGCTCGTGACAAATCTTCATGTTCCCGCACCTCCCTACCCATTCCCCATCTCTGTACAAACTTCCTAAATTACCTATATGGTGATAGGTGGAGGTGAGGGGGTTATTAGGTGATAAGGGGAGGTGAGGAGGTCATGGGTGATAGATGGGGGTTGTATTTTGTGTTGGCACTATGCCACATAACAGAACGGTGGGGGAAGTGGCAGAAGAGCAGGTACAGGCCATAGCTTAGAGGCACAATCTCTTGGGAGTGAGGGGAAAAGAGGACCAACCCCCTGAAGGTTGTGCTGTGGCTGTGGTCTGTACCCCTCAGGATTGTACTCTGTGGCCCGAACTCCTTCCCATGGACCTCTAGAACATGAGCTGCAGGGTAGTAGTGGTTCTGTTTTTTATATGTTTCTCTTGTGGACTATGACAGATTTGTTGGACTATGTCGGACCAGTGTTGTATCCATTTCTTTAATAAGATGGTTAATGAGGGCTGGTGTTGGGGAGTGTTTATTTCAATAGAGTGTTTTTTTTTCTGTTGTAAGGGGGAGATAATGAAGGCATCTGACAGACATTTCTCCATTATTAGCGCTGGGGCTTGATGTCAGACAATGGTGTTTCTTGTCACCTAATGCTGACACTGACCCCCACTCACTATTACCCCAGTACCCCACACACCAGGAATACTGGGATGTGCATGGTTAATGTCATTAGCAGACCCTCTAATCTGCTTCAAGGCTGACTATGTGAGCTGGTATTTTCAATAGGAGCGGACCTAAACCCATGGACCTTTCCATCCTGATAGTATCAGCCTGCAGCTGCCAGTTTTACCTTGATTGGTTATGAAAAATTAGAGGACCATATATTATTTTTTTTAATATTGTAAAATAAAAACATGATTTTTTTAAGTGGCAATTATGATTTATGTATGCAAGGAAGGCACTGTAAAAATGAGGTGTGGCCTGAAAAAGTAGGGTGGGGCCTGTAAAAAGAATCTAAAAACTTAGCGACAGCCACAGGCAGCAAAAGTACTACCTATGTCAGTAACACGACACTGGAGGTGGTGAATACAAGCAATTTTTGAGATAAAAGCCTTTGTGGTGTCTGAGCCCTTATATAAGGGGTAAAAGTATGACAGCCAGAGGACTTCTTAGACTCCACTCCTCAACGTGGATCTACGTCAAAACTCACAGCTGATCATGTGGATTCACTTCCTGCTCATGATATGTGGCTTCCATAGGAAAATCTATGAAAGGCACGCCGTGATGGACCCATACTAGGCTACAGGTGTCACAGACATGGACTCATAATACCGGAAATACAAAAATATACACAATTTTTAAACACAATAAATACACAATATACACAGTAAATATTTACATGAGAATTAGGCTCTTTTGCCCATAAATCCAATAAAGTTATCTGATTTATACCTTGAAAAATATACGTTTCAACGATTGTAGGTTTTTATATATTTGTCATTTTTAAAATTTTATTATTTCTTATACCCCTCCCTCCACCCACCCTCTGAGCCGCGCGGGCCCGTGTGCAAGCCCTTACTAGTTTGTGAAACAAGGAGCCAGCTGTTTCTCTTGTTTTTCACCGGGCCCCGTACGGCAGTACCCGCTGTACTGCCTATACGGCAGCTCTTAGCAGAGGTGCAGTGACATCCGTCTGCTCCAGGGCCCCATAAACAGTAGGGTTAGCAGAGGTGCAGTGACATCTGTCTGCTCCAGTGCCCCATATGCAGTAGGGTTAGCAGAGGTGCAGTGACATCTGTCTGCTCCATGGCCCCATATGCAGTAGGGTTAGCAGAGGTGCAGTGACATCCGTCTGCTCCGGGGCCCCATACGCAGTAGGGTTAGCAGTGCAGTGACATCCGTCTGCTCCGGGGTCCCATACACAGTAGGGTTAGCAGAGGTGCAGTGACATCTATCTGCTTCAGAGCGCCATACACAGTAGGGTTAGCAGAGGTACAGTGACATCCGTCTGCTCCAGGTCCTCATATACAGTAGGGTTAGCAGAGGTGCAGCCAATAATCATCCATTTATGCAGATCTGGTAAATCTCCCCTTTTGCAGATGACAGCAAAAAGGAATATGTGTGCAGACAGCCTATCATACACCTTATATACCCACTAAGCCAGCTCACCACACTTCACTTCCTTCATGAGCTACATGCTGCAGATATTGTTATAAAGACCACCAGGGGCCGCAAAGCAGCTTTTGGGAAGTGAAAGTAGACGCATGTGCGCTGTAGATTGTCAGGTGATGATTACATATCTGCCTATGGGTAAATGTCAGGTAAAATGTAATCCAACAAGGGAGGGGGGTTGGGCGGAGTTTAGGATGTAGAAGTCACCAAGAAGTGAGAGATTGCATAGGATCATATATCCGTCCTCACTGTATGTGAGAATTGTTGGACCAACTTACTGTACAGTTTATCTCACTCATGATTCCAATGATGCACTCAGTTAAATTTGCAAGGATCAGTGCGAGGATAGACCGATGGGGTGGCCCAAAGGTGGAAGAAAGAAGGGACCCAGAGCGACAAAGAGGTAAGTGGACGCTGCAGTGTCCCAGAGCTGGAGCTGGTACCCGTCTTATGATATCTGCTAAGAGACAGAAGAAAAGGTAAGACAGAGGGGGAGCTGAGGGCTGCATCCTGTGAACATCTGGGGTGACTTTAGTGGTTGATGTGGATAGAGAAGACCAGGAAGACTACATGTTGTGCCCACTGTAAGAAGGTACAGTGAAGGAAATAATTATTTGACCCCTTGCTGATTGTGTAAGTTTGCCCACTGACAAAGACATGAACAGTCTGTAATTTTAAGGGTAGGTTAATTTTAACATTGAGAGATAGAATATCCAAAATAAAATCCAGAACATCACAGTGTATAAATTATATAAATTTATTTACCTTTTGCTGAAAGAAATAAGTATTTAATCCCCTAACAACCATTAAGAGTTCTGGCTCCTACAGACCAGTTAGACTCCTAATCAACTCGTTACCTGCATTAAAGACAGCTGTCTTAAATAGTCACCTTTATAAAAGACTCCTGTCCACAGACTCAATTAATTAGTCAGACTCTAACCTCTACAACATGAGCAAGACCAACAGCTTTCTAAAGATGTCAGGGACAAGATCATAGACCTGCACAAAGCTGGAATGGGCTACAAAACCATAAGTAAGATGTGGGGTGAGAAGGAGACAACTGTTGGTGCAATAGTAAGAACATGGAAGAAACACAAAATGACTGTCAATCGACATCGATCTGGGGCACCGTGCAAAATCTCACCTCGTGGGGTATCCTTGATCATGAGGAAGGTGAGAGATCAGCCTAGAACTACACGGGGGGAACTTGTTAATGATCTCAAGGCAGCTGGGACCACAGTCACCAAGAAAACCATTGGTAATACATTACGCCATAATGGTTTAAAATTCTGCAGTGCCTGCAAGGTCCCCCTGCTCAAGAAGGCGCATGTGCAGGCCCGTCTGAAGTTTGCCAATGAACACCTGGATGATTCTGTGAGTGATTGGGAGAAGGTCCTGTGATCAGATGAGACAAAAAATTAGGGTTTTTGGCATTAACTCAACTCGCCGTGTGGAAGAGAAATGCTGCCTATGACCCAAAGAACACCGTCCCCACTGTCAAGCATGGAGGGGGAAACATTATGTTTTGGGTCTGTTTCTCTGCTAAGGGCACAGGACTACTTCACCGCAGCAATGGGAGAATGGATGGAGCCAAGTACCGTAAAATCCTGAGTGACAACCTCCTTCCCTCCACCAGGACATTAAAAAAGGAGTGTCTCAGAAAGAAGCACATTAAGGTCAGGGAGTGGCCTGGCCAGTCTCTAGACCTTAATCCCACAGAAAACTTCTGGAGGGAGTTGAAGCTGCAAGCTTCAAAATCTTAATGATTTAGAGATGATCTGCAGTGAGGAGTGGACCAAGATTCCTCTTGGCCTCATCATCAACTACAAAAAACGTCTGACTGCTGTGCCTGCCAACAAAGGTTTTGCCATCAAATATTAAGTCTGGTTTTCCAGAGGGATCAAATACTTATTTCTCACTGCAAAATGCAAATACATTTATATAATTTATACAATGTGATTTTCTGGATTTTATTTTGGATATTCTATCTCTCAATGTTAAAATTAACCTATCCTTAAAATTATAGACTGTTCATGTCTTTGTCAGTGGGAAAACTTACACAATCAGCAAGGGATCAAATACTTATTTCATTCACGGTATATGCCCTCTGTAGGTAGATATAGGCCCCTTGTAGGTATATTCTATGGTGTTCTCTGTAAGTCATAAATAATTAAATTTAATAGATGAAACTTTTAGGGATGCGATGATACTTTTCAAAATTCATTTTACAAATATAAATTTTAGATTTCGCTTGTTTTATACCTAGGGTACGTGGCCACTAGGGTGAGCTGGATTACTGGAACACTGTTATAACATAGTAATATATTGCAGGACAGTGTAAAATAATGGTTGTTCTATCACAGCATGCCTATGGTAGGATATGATAGGAGAAGTAACTTGCCGCAGCATCTTAGGTGTTAAAAGCCCGGACACCATCTCTGATCCCAGCAACTCATGGCAGCGCCTAGCTGCATACCACAGCCATTTCCTGCCACATATGGAGAGGGCTCTGTGAGTGATCGGGCTCCACAATTATATTATGACTCATGAAGGGTGTCATTTCCGGACATATACACCGTGGAACACTAAGGGCATGTCCCCACTGCACGGGTTTTCGGCCGGTTTTTCAGCCGGTTTGCGGTTTTTCAGACCGCCTGAAAAACCGGCCGAAAATGAGCACAATTGTGCTCTATGGAAAACCCGTGCAGCAGTCCCCACTGCACGGGTTTTCCGTCGGGCGGTTTTGCCGCCCGCGGTCCGGCGGCAAAACATTGATCAAGCACATCTTCCGTCCGGTTTCCGGACGGAATATGTGCTTCTCAATGGGAGGGGGGGCTGTTCTCCGCTCATCGTGGAGTAACGCCGCCCCCCCCGCGCGTGGGGACGGCCCCAAAACAGGACAAATACCCCGGGCCCGGGAACCGGCCGGTATTTGTCCTATGCCGGGGGAATGCACCTAAGGGGTTAATGTTTATATTATAATTATCCCTTTATGATGAACTATTTCCATCATTTGTCCCTCATGTCTATAACAGCACTCAACCGCAAAGCACTTTATAACTTCAGGTGCCAAATATTCGTGTACCGATGAACATTTCAGTTACTTTGTGCTGCATAATTTTTCACATTAATCACAACCCTACTTTCCACGGAACCTTATCTTCTATCTATCTATCTATCTATCTATGTCTGTCTGTCTTTCGTATCTATCTTATTAAACTATCATCTATCTTTTCGGTCTTCTTCTCTCATAATCTATCTATCTACACTCATATCTTATTTATATCATATATCATCTATCTTCATATCTATCTATCTATCTAAACATTATCTATCATACTATCTATCATCTATCTATCTATCTAACTATTATCTATCTACCTCTCATACTATCAACTACCTCTCATATCTAAATCTACTATTATATTATCTATCTTATCTATCTACAAACTATCTATCTATCTTAATCTATCTATCTACTCTCATATCTATTATTACTACTATCATCTATCTATCTAATCTATCTCTCATATCTATCTATTTTCTATTACATCTACTCTCATAATTTTCTACTAATTTATATCTATTTATATCTATCTTCTCCTCATAAAACTCAATACCTCCTCTCATACGACCCATTTCTATCAATCTATCTATCAATTTTTATCTACTCTCTATCTATCTATCTATCTATCTATCTATCTATCTATCTATCTATCTATCTATCTATCTATCTATCTACCTCTCATATCTATCTACCTCTCATATCTATCTATCATTATCTTCTTTATTTTTATCTCATCTATCTTTCTTAAATTTTCTTCTTTCTATCTACCCTCATATCTATCTATCTTACTTATATCTATCTATCTATCTATCTATCTATCTATCTATCTACTCTTTTCATTATCTATCCTCCTATCTATCTATCTATCTATCTATCTATCTATCATATCTATCTATCTCTCATATCTATCTATCTACCTCTCATATCTATCTATCTACCTCTCATATCTATATATCTATCTACCTCTCATATCTATCTATCTACCTCTCATATCTATCTATCTACCTCTCATATCTATCTATCTATCTATCTATCTATCTATCTATCTATCTATCTATCTATCTATCTACCTCTCATATCTATCTATCTACCTCTCATATCTATCTATCTATCTATCTATCTATCTATCTATCTTATCATCTATCTCATCAATCTATACCTCTCATTTCTATCAACTTCTACCCTCTTACCTCTCAATCTATCTAATTCTCATATCTATCTATCCTACCCTCTCCATATCTATCTATCTACCCTCTTCATATCTATCATCTAAATTCCTACCTTCTATCTATCCTCCCTATCTTCTTGTAAATTTTAACTCTAACAATCTTTCTATCAACCTATTTCTATTAATCTTCATATCTGTCTATCTACCTTCATATATCTTTTATCTATCTTCTATTATTCATCTATTTTATCCTTTTTTATATCTATTTATCTATATTATTCTTCTACCTTCTTTTCTATCCACTATCATTCTATGCTATCTATCAATTATTCTACCTCTTTTATTTTTCTATCTACTCTACTATCTGTCATATACTTACCTTCATATTCTACTATCTATCTATTATCTATCTATTCTACCTCTCATATCTATCTCCTTCATTATATTATACTATCCCAATCCCCCAAATTCTATTTTTTACCTCTTTATATCTATCTATCTATTATCTACTATCTTCTCATCTATCTAAACATTCTTATATCTTAAATTTTCACTATTCTATCATCTATCTATCTAATTTTTCTATCAAAATTTTCTTCTAATTTTTTCTATCTATCTATCTACCCCCTTTTTCTTCTATCTACCTCTCAAACCTATTCTTATCTATCTATCTATCTATCTTCTACCCCTCTATCTATCATCTATTTTCTACTTCTATTATCTATCATCTATCTATCTTTGTTTTTCTTCTGTTTTTTTTTTCCTTTTTTTTCCTACTATCTACCTCTCAAAATCTTTTTTTATTATCTTCTATCTTTCTACTATATCTATCTACTCTCATATCTATCTCTACCCCTTTAATCTATTTTTCTACCTCTCATACTATTAAAACTACTCCCCATATCTAAACTACTACCCCTCATATCACTATCTACCTCTCATATTTCTACTTCCTCATATCTATTATCTATCTAACTATCATCACTCATATCATCTATTTCTATCTATCCCCTTTTATCTATCTATCTATCTTTTTCTTACTACAAACTATCTACCCCTTTTACTATTTCCCCCCCCTATCTATCTACTATCTTTCTATCTATTTTCCTCTCTATCTATCTATCTATCTATCTATCTACCTCTTATTCTATCTAATTTCTATTTTTTCATCTATTTCTCATTTTTGTTTTTACTCATTTTTTCTATCCCCATTTCCTTCTATCTCCTCTCATATCTTTTCTTCTTTTCATCTACTTTTTTTTTTTCCCCCAATTTCTATCCATCTATCTATCTATTTCTTTTCTATCTACTCCCCTTAAACTATCTATCTACCTCTATATCTATAAAATTTTTTACCCCTTTTATCTATCTATCTATCTCATACTACTATCTATTATATCTAATTTTTCATTAAATTCTATCTATCACTTCAATCTATTTTAACTATCTATCTATCTACCTCTTATCTATCTATTTTACCCCTTTTATTTCTATCTATTTTACTATCTATCTATCATCATCCCTTTTTCTTCACTCCAACTTTTTACCTTTTTAAATTTTCTACTATTTCTCATATTGGGTTTTTTCCCCTTCACTTTCATTCCTTTATCTATTTCCCTATTTTTTAAACCCCCCCCCTCTTTTCTATTTCTTTTCCTTAACCTTTTTTCCCCATATTTTTACATCTTCTTTTTTTTTACTCTATTACTTTTTATTATTTATTTTTATTTTTCAAAATTTTATTATTTTTTATTATCTTTATTTATTAAACACAAAACCTATTTTTATATTTTTATTTTTCCTACAATATTTCCCACAAAATCATTTTTTCCCTTTTTTATTTTTTGTATTTTTATTGCATTTTACATATTGTGTCCTCCATAGGGTCAGAAAATGACCTCTGGGGGATATGTTTACAGACACTTTTTTATTTTTTTAATTTGCCCAGTTACAAGGGAAATACATTCCCTGGAGTCATTGGAATGGGGTGTCTATGGCCCACCAGAGGAGTTGGATCTGAGGATCCTCCCCAAAACTTCTGTTCTTTGCCTCCCTGTCTCTACCACCTGTGTGATGCCTCTGTCCAGTCTCACATTAACTGATGCAGACCCGTGTGATGACATCATCAAACTCGCCTGTAATCAAGATGGGGTCCTGGAGTGTCCCTCACCCAATTATAGGTGAGGTGAAGTAGCAGGACACTGGGTGGTAAACATAAAAGATCTGTAAAGATAAATGCCCAGCCCCAAATGATATATTTTGTAGAAATACAATTCTACAAAAAGTTATAATACAAATAATAACTGAATAATACCGGCACACATCACCACCACATAGTAACTAAATAATACTACCACATATTATCATTACTGAATAAATCCACCACACCATGACTATATATCACCACTATATAGTGGCTGAATAATACCGCCACACCAGGATCACATATCACCACCAAATAGTGACTGAATAATACCACCACATATCACCACCACATAGTGACTGAATAATACCACGACATTGTGACCACATATCACCACTACATACCGACTGAATAATACCATAACACCATGACCACATATAACCAACACATACTGACTGAATATTACCGAAACACCATGACCACATATCACTATGTGAATGAATAATATCATCCCATTGGGACTGAATATCACCACACCATGACCATATATTACCACCACATAGTGACTAAAAAATACCACAACATCATGACCACATATCACAAAACCATAACCGGATATTACCACCACATAGTGACTGAATAATATCACAACATCATGACCACATATCACCCCCACATAGTTGCTGAGTAATACCACAACACCATGACTACACATCACCACCACATAGTGACTGAATGATACCACAACACCATGATCTCATATCACCGCCACACAGTGAATAAATAATACCGCAACATCATGACCACATATCACCACCACATAATGAATGAAAAATACCACAACAGCATGACCTCATATCACCACCACATAGTGACTAAATAGTACCGCAACACCACGACCACATATCACCACCACATAATGACTGAATAATACCACAACAGCATGACCACATATCACCACCACATAGTGAATAAATAATATCACCACACCATGACCCAATATCACCACCACATAGCGACTAAATACTACCACGCCACGACCACATATCACCACCACATAATGACTAAATGATACCACAACACCATGACCACACATCAACACCACATAATAACTGAATAATACCACAACACCATGACCACATATCACAATCACAAAGTGACTGAATAATACCACCACACCATGACCTCATATCACCACCACATAGTGACTGAATAATACCACTGGTATTATTCAGTCACTATGTGGTGGTGATATGTGGTCATGGTGTGGTGGTATTATACCACACACCATGACCACATATCAGCACCACATAGTGACTGAATAATACCGTCACATATCACCACCACATAGTGACTGAATAATGCCCCCACATAGTGACTGACTAATAACACCACATATTGCCACTACATAGTGACTGAATAATACCACAACATCATGACCACATATTACCACCACATAGTGACTGAAAAATACCACCAAATAGTGACTGAATAATACTACAACATCATGACCACATATCACCACCACATAGTTACAGAATAATACCACAACACTATGATCACATATCACCACCAAATAGTGACTGATTAATACCACCACATATTACCACCACATAGTGACTGAATAATATCGCCACATACCATCACTGAATATAAACCATTATAATATGACCAATGTTCCTGCCATACAGTGACCATACAGTGGTACAAACCAGTTGTACACAGGCTCTGCAGACATATAATTGATTACAGTAAGATCACATCCAGGGACTCAAAGGTGACGTTCTCTCTTATGAGTCATTCACTTTCCCTTTTCTTCTCCATCTGGTTCAGATCTCTATGATGAATTCTTCCGGTCACCACTCTTTACTGCAGAATTTACAACACAAACATCCTAGACTCCTCACTTTTCCAGCACTTCCCTACCAATTTCTACCTCTCTGCAAACTCCCCATCTTAAGCGCCCCAAATGGTAATAATGACCTCTTTGTGCCCCCAAATGGCTACAGGGCTCCCATTTGGGCACCAAGTTTTAGTCTTTATTGTGTCCCTATATAGTAGGTAGTTTAATCCCCTAATATTGTATGTAGGTACACCCCCAAACTAGGTAGACAAATAGGTAAACCCCTTTTTAGATAGGTAGTCCTTAATAAGGTAGATATATAGCCCCCCATTAAGTAGGTAGATTTATAGGTTACCCAATAGGTAGGTGTCTAGGTAATCCTTTAGGTAGATAGCCCCCAGTAGGTCGGAATATAGGTCTCTGTAAGGTAGTTATATAGGCTTCCTATAGTAAAGTGGACAGGTCTAAAGGGTTAAGGGAGGTGAGAGGCAATTAATTGTCACCTCAGACCATTTGTAACCATTTACATCAGTGTGGTCTGCGTACAAGATGACCTGACCACACCTGCCCTACCTGCCTGGGGGAGTACCTTGATGGAAGTCTTACCAAGTTAACAAATGGGGGGCTTACCTACCTACTTACCTAATAATAGGCCAACTTAATGGGGGGCCTTAAAATTAACCCTCACACAGCTCCTTTGATAGAAAAAAACAATTGTTATTGGTGTAATGAAATGCAAACATGAAAAAATATATAGTAGTAAAACTTGGTTTATAAGAAGACAATAAAAAGAACGGTGCCTTTTATACCATTTAACTTATATTTTTTTATTTTTTCTGTGGGGTCCAATCTTTGCTGTAAAAGCTTTAAAATTCCCAAGGGGGCCCTATATTTTTTATCTGGGTATTTGATATCTACGTTTTATCTCATGTCTGTTTTATCTATCTTCTATCTATTATTTTCTACTCAATCTTCCCAAACTATTATCTATCCTATCCCCATATCTATCTATCTATTATCTATTACTTCTATCTAAACTCAATCTATCTATTACCTATCTCTATCTATCTATCTATCTCTATCTATCTTCATTTCGTATCTATCATCTACATTATCTTTCTATCTCATATCTATTCATATCAAATTATTTTTAATATATAATAATATATACATATATATATCTATCTATCTATCTATCTATCTATCATAGTAGTAACTGTTGTTTACATAATCCTATAGCTAAAATTTTTATACCATTTATTATATTTTTTATTTTACTGTGTTGCCGGTTCCCAGATCGTCCTGACTAGTGACAGAAATTTAAATTAATCCATAGCTATTTATCTGGGTATTTGATATCTACAGTATTTATCTCATGTCTGTCTATCTATCTATCTATCTATCTATCTATCTATCTATCTATCTATCTCATATCTTCCAATCTATCTATCTATCTATCTATCTATATCTACTATCTATCTATCTCTATCTATCTATCTATCTACCTATCTCTATCTATCTCATATCTATCTATCTATCTACCTACTCATCTATCTATCTATCATATCCATATCTCTATCTATCTTTTCATTATATCTTTCTATCTATTCGTATCTATCTATCTATCTATCTATCTATCCTATCTATCTATCTATCTTTCATATCTATATATAATATATAATATATTATATATATATATATATATATTATATATATATATATATCATATCTATCTATCTATCTATCTATCTATCTATCTATCTATCTGTCTGTCTACATATCCTATAGCTAATTATTTTATATCCATTTATTAATCATTCTTCTATCTAAAAACGCAGAAAAAGATGCAGAACTCAAAAGATGTTAGCAGCAGGTGCCAGCAGATCAGTCCTGACTCAGAACCAGTAATAATTTAGAAAAATCCACAGCACTCCATCAATAGCTGTGAAGAAAATACTTTATGCACCCATATTACCGTAAAGGACTTGTCTGGGGTTATTAAAACAGCGCCTCTCCTGTCCACACTCACCTTATCTGTAATACCAGACACAACCTGTGGGCAGGTGTGACGCTCACTGGTTTTGAAAGAAAGCAGCCATGTTTGTCTAATCCAGGAAGACCCCTTTAAATGTCTCTTTTGTTGCATAATCCTTAAAAAGAACCAATGGCCACTTCGGACAGGTCTGGTAAATAGTTGTGTCCCCTGCGAAATGTTATGTGGTTCCTCTTTTATTCCTCCTATAAATTAATTACCAATCTGTCAGATGGGTGTTACCCACTGGGGGGTGTCCCTGCACAGCCTGACATTGTCCAATCAGTGCTTACAGTCAGTGTGTGAGGAGACACGCCCCTCTGAAAACTGGTAACACCCATCTGACAGATTCAGTGATACATTTCTAGAAGGAATAACAGAGGAACAGCACAACACAGAGATATAAGAGAAGAGACCCCAGGATTGTTATATCACAGGGAACACAAGGATTTACTAAAATAGAGATACGCTCTTCATACTTTTTTCTGTTCAAATTTGCAATGATTAACTCAACTCCCTCAAGGTAGCAATCACCTCTGTCCTATGAGCTCCAATCGATCCCATCCTTAATAGACGCTGATGCTCACCCTCCACCACTGGCATAAAACACTCGTGACCTGCATTGCCTTCACATTTAACTTCCCCTGATCCTCCATAGTCATCAATGACCACACGTTGTAAGTCATTATTGGGCGGTGACCGGGGAAGCCATAGACTTGGCCTCATTGACGTCACTTAGGCCAAATTGTACGTTCCTCCAATAGGTCGGATGATGGGGGTAGAGTCATGTATGAGAGGTCTATGGAGAAAGCTATGGGAAAGCCTCCTAGACTCATTGAATATTGATAGGGAGACGTCACAGGGACGGTGAGTAGAGTTGGGTAATTAGATTTAGCAACGCAAACGTTCCCTGGTCCGTCCCCTCTCCTCCTGTATAAAGTGGTGAACACTTGGGAGAGGACTGTTCCAATAAGACGGGGAAGAGGACAGTGCAGTAAGTATTGCCCCGAGCCTGAGGGGAAACTTCTCTCCTGCTGCTGCCTCCCCCTGAGCTGCCAGCGTTTGTCTTCTCTTGCAGACGCTCCTGCCTCTCCGCTCTCGTCCAGCAGCCTCCAGCCTCCACCGCTCTCAGCCTCCAGCCTCCACCGCTCTCAGCCTTCAGCCTCCACCGCTCTCAGTCTTCAGCCTCCACCGCTCTCAGCCTTCAGTCCATTCCTGAGGGAGAAGCATGAAAATCCTTCTAGTCCTCACGGTCATCGTGCTGGTGTCGGCACAGGCGTCCGCTGCAGAACTAGAACGCGAACAAGATGAAGCCGACTCGTCCGAAAGTGAGCAAAAACGGGTGAGGAAAAATCTGATACATTTATAAATGTTTTGAAATTTTAGAATTAATTGGGTGAAGATTTATCAAATCTTTCTAACACTCAGATGGTCTAAAGATGCGCAACATTTATCTGGTGCAGGTTTCTATTGTCTAGTCTTAGTTTCCACCTTCTATTACTTGGCTTAGTTTATCCCACTAATTGCGGAAAAATACTGCCATAGCATCCACACAACATACATATAGTACACATACATCACCTATAAAATACTGCCATAGCATCCACACAACATACATATAGTACACATACATCACCTATAAAATACTGCCATAGCATCCACACAACATACATATAGTACATACATCACCTATAAAATACTGCCATAGCATCCACACAACATACATATAGTACACATACATCACCTATAAAATACTGCCATAGCATCCACACAACATACATATAGTACACATACATCACCTATATAAAATACTGCCATAGCCATATACACAAACAGTATGCATAATAGTACACATACATCACCTATAAACATACTGCCATAGCATCCACACACACATACATATAGACATGATATATCACCTATAAAATACTGCCATAGCATCCACACAACATACTTTTGTCCCTTTTAAACACCTTTTAAAAAAACGCCAAAAGCATCCACCCCAACATAAATATAGCAATATTTTTCCCAAAAAAATACTGCCTTTGCATCCACCCCAACAACTATAGTACAATAAACCCCCTAAAAATAAGGGCCCTAGGTTTTACCAAAAAACATATAGGGACACATTTTTTCCCCCTATTAAAAAACTGCCATAGTGTCCCCCCACAACTACTTTCAGTATAGTACACTAAAATCCCTATTAAAAAATTTCCAAAATGTCCACCAAAAGAAAAAATGTTTTACCGTGTTTAGCCCTAGAAAGAAGTAGAAGAATTTAAAAAAATAGGCTTACCTTTTCCAGGCTTTAAAAGAGTAAATTTGAGGTGAGCCCTTTTGAGGAAAAACTAGCCCCCCTTCTTCAGAAAATGGGTTATACTAAAAACTGAAAAAATTTACAGACTTTTTATAAAACAAGAATGGGCTTTCAAAAAAAACTTAGAATTCTTAAAAAAAAACAAAATGCAATTATAAATATAGCAGTTTATTTAAAACAGGTCAAGGGAAAAACAACCCATCTGGGAAAATTGTTTAGGCGTGACGGAGGGGGCCCTAATTTTTGCGTCTTATCTCTTAAATTTAGGGGTAAAAATTTTTTGGGTCCCCAGGGTTTACACATTTGTTTTTTCTAAAACTGGGATGAATATTTAGCCCATTTTTTCAGAAGTCTGAAATTTTTTCATTAATTTAAATTCCCACTTTCCCTTTCTCTCCCTTGCGGCTTTAAAATGTCCCCTTTTAAAACCCTAATCTTCAATTTAAAGAATGGGCCTTTTCTGGGGAAATGTTTGGGCCACGGAAGATAGTTTTGCGTTTTTAAAAGTGAAATCTGTGGGGAGTTCAAACGCCCGGAGAGGGTTTTCCCTTTTTCCCCCCCCCTAAAGGGCCCCGTTTGGGCGGGCCCTTGGCACACAAAATTTTGATACAACCCCATTGGAAAACCTGCAAGGGGGGAAAAAGTTTCCCCCTAATTTGTGCACCGCTGGGACTGTGGGGCAGGTAAAACTGTCAGAGTGGGGGGATTTGATGTTGAGGCGGGGGGGCCAATTTTTAGTTGGGGGCCCTTTAAAGGGGCCCCCGGACCCAAAATACGCCCCCGGTTTGGTGGTTTCCGACAACCCCCCTGTTTTTGTGTATAAAAAATCTGTAAATTTTCATTTCTTGTTTTTAAAACCATTTCCCGAAAAAGGGGGGTAGGTTTTTTTCGAAAGTTTACCATCAAAAATACTCTTTTGCCCGGAAAAAAGGGATTTGCCTGAATTTTTTCACCCCCTTTTAAAAAGGGTCCAAACAAAATACATATAGGGACACATACACACCTTTAAAAAATTTTCCATAAACACCCACAACATAAATATATAAAACCCCTACCTTCCCCATAAAAAAATAAAATGCCATAGCATCCCCACAACCCTACATAAAGTACAATTTCACACCTATAAAATTTCTGCCAAAAGGAAAAACACCCAAATTTACTAAAGTACCAATTTCACACCCTTTTAAAAAAACTGCCATTCTCTACCAAAAAATATAAATTTTAAAAAGAAAAAACGCCCTTTGGGGAAAAAAATCCTATATAAATAAAAAAAAATATTATAGTAACAACCCAAAAAGTGCAAAATTTACCTTAAAATTTTGTAGATTTAACACAAAAAAAATTTTTGCCATTTTCTCTTACCATTAAAATTTTCCAAAGGCTTCCTCCAAACCCAATAAACCAAGGGGAACATTAATACCAAAAAATTAAACCCTTTCCTTTGAAACCCCAAACAAGAAATTAGTTTCCCAAAAAAAAAAACCAATTTAAAAAAACCCCCAAAATTTACACCAATTTTACAAAAACATTTTAACCTTTTTCGGCCCTTGGGGCCACAAAATTTTAAGGAAATTTCCAAACCCACATTAAAATTTTCCCATTTTTCTCCCCAAACCCTCCAATTTAAAACCAACATAAACCATTAATTTGCCATAAAAAATCCCCGCCCAACATAAATTACGGATTTTAAATTAAAATAAAATTCCGGCCTTATTTTAAAAAAGCTCATTAAATTTATAAAAAGAGGGGGGGTTTTGGGTTTTTCCAAAAAAAGAAAAATATTTAAATACCCCAAAACCCTTTCAAAATTTAAATTTTAGGTTTTCCTTCCCCCGATCAAAATTATTTCCGCCCCGGGGTTTTTCTAAAAGGGAACCAGGGGGGGGCAGATTGTTTCCGAAAAAGGGGCCGGGTTCCTTGGGGGCCCCAAAGGGGGGGCAAAAACCCCAGGGAAAAAACTCCCTTTTTACCGAGGGGGCCCCACCGAAAACCCTCGCCTGCCTGGAGGATCGCCCGGGAGGATGCCCCCGACTCTGCGGGGTGTTTTATAACGGGCCGCGGGCCCGAAAAGGGGTGGTGGGGGGAGGAGGCGGGGGCAATCGTTTCCCTTCCCGCCCCTTTTTCCCCGAATTTTGCTTGCCAAAGCCCCGCGGCCCCCCGGGAAAGTGGGGGTCCCCGGGTGGCGCCCCTTTCCCCGAGTTTTGTTCCTGGGAGCTGCTTGCCCGTGTAAGCAGCGTATGCGTCACAGCTTACACCCTCAGCAGCTCCGGACCGGGGGGCGCGGGACCCAGGTGGGGTACTTTTTTGTTATTTTATAATTACTTACAGGGGCCCCCTTTTTACTGGCTACAAGGCGGGGGATCACTGGCTACAAAGGAAGGGGGGGCACTGGCTACCAAAGGGGGGATCAAAAGGCTACAAAGGGGGGGATCACTGGGGTCAAAGGGGGGCCCAACACCTGGCTACAGGGGCATCAATGGCTTTTAAAATGGGGCATTTTAACCGGGGGTAAAGGGGGCAAACAATGGGGGAAAAGGGGGGCATCACTGGCTAAAAAAGGGGGCATCACTGGCTCAGGGGGCAATCACTTTTGGCAAACAGGGGAATCACTGGCACAAAGGGGGGATCACTGGTACAGGGGGGGGATCACTGGTTAAAAACAAGGGGGGGGATCTTTGGCTCAGGGGGGCATCACTGGCTAAAAAGGGGGGGATCACCCGGGGTACAAAGGGGAAACACTGGCTACAAGGGGGGGATCATGGCTACCCGGGGGGGATACTGGCTACAGGGGGGGAAACACTGGTACAAGGGGGTGGGGGTTCCCTTGGGTACAAAGGGGGGATCAATTGGGGGTTACAAGGGGGATCATGGCTACAGGGGGGCATCACTGGCTAAAAAGGGGGGGCTACTGGCTACAAAGGGCATCACTGGCTACAGGGGGGCATTTACTGGCTACAGGGGGAAAATTAAATGGCTACAAGGGGGGGTTTACTGGTACAAGGGGGGGGGGATCACCGGCTACAAGGAGGGTTTACTGGCTTCATGGGGGGAATCACGGGGTCACTGGCTAAAAAGGGGGTCACTGGCTAACAAAGGGGGATCAATGGCTTCAAGGGGGGGGGCTTTATGGCTACAGGGGGATCAATGGTAAAAGGGGGGATCCTGGGCTACAAGGGGGCACACTTGGTACGGGGGGGGCATCATTTTCTACCCAAGGGGGGGATCACTTTGGGTACTGGGGGGATCACTGGCTAAAGGGGGGATCACTGGCTACAGGGGGAAACACTGGCTTTCAAAGGGGGATCACTGGTGGGGGTAGGACCAAAGGGGGGATCACTGGGGTACCCGGGGGGCCTCACTGGGTTAAAAAAAGGGGGCAAACTGGTACCAGGGGACCAAAAAAAATAAAACTTTGGCTACGGGGGCATCACAGGCTACAAGGGGAAGGCATCTACTGGCTACAGGGGGCATCACTGGCTACGGGGGCCCCATGCTAAAAAAGGGGGTTCCCCTGGCTAAAGGGGCATCCCTGGCCCACGGGGGGGGATCACCTGGCTACAAGGGGGGGGGAAACAATAAGGCTACAAGGGGGAAACATGGCTAACGGGCATCACTGGTACAGGGGGACAAATGGGTACATGGGGGGATCAATGGCAAAAAGGGGGCCCTCATTAAGGGGAACCAAGGGGGCATCCCCCTGGGAAGGGGCAACACTGGCTACAAGGGGGATCACTGGGTTTCAGGGGGGGCCTTTACAACCTTGGGGAAAAGGGGTTCTTAAACTACGGATGGGGCTACCAGGGGGCATATTTACAACGGCCCATATGGGTGCTATAGGGGGGGAGTTTGGTTAAAAAGAATAGGGGAAAGTTGGTAGGGGAAAGGAGATAAATTGGGGGAGTCTTTTAAAATTTTGTTTTTGTAAAACCCACAGTAAGAGTCGGGAAATAGTGTCTGGGAGGACTGGGGACAGATGGGAAAAAAGAAGAAGAAGAGAAAGAGAACCAAAAAACTTTAAGAAGCTCCTGTGGTCACCGAAAATAACTTTAAATGAATCCCCTTTTTATGCTGCAGAACCTTTTAACAGCTGGTTTTCCCCAAAACTGTATGGTCCGGTTTTGGGCCCCGGAAAAATTGATTTTTGGAAATTTTAATGGTTTGTATTCGTTAAAGGTTTTTTTGTTTATTCAGTCACAAAAGGTGGGGGGTTTTTTTGGGAAAGGTGTGGTGGTATTATTCGGTCACTGTTTAGCGGGATATGTGGCTTTTGGTCTTGGGGTTTGGTTGGTGTAGGGGGTGTTATTTGGGGGGGGTTTTAGGGGCTATTATTTAGTAGTTTTAATTGTAGCAATTTTTGGTAAAGCTTTTTGTATATTTTGGGTTTGGTTTTTTGGTTTATCAAATTTTCCCACCGGGGGCGCCATATGTTACGAGGGGGGGGGGGGGGGCGAAATTTTTTTACCTGCCCGATTGAAATTTAGCCTTGGAAAGGCCCTGATTGGCCCCACAAAGGGGCGGGGGTAAATTTAAAACCACCCCAAACACATAAGGGGCGGGATATCACCCTTATAACCAAAGGGGGATCAATACCCGGGCCAAAACAGGATTTCCCAGGACTCTCCCCATTTTTAAACCCATGGGGTGAGTGCTTCTTTTGATTGGTTTTTGAATAAAAAGGGCTTGTCTATCTTTCCCCCAATGGGGGGGCAGGCCCCTCGTGTTCCCTTTGATTTTTGTATGTTAACACATACCCAAAATTGGGGCATTACTTAATCAAAAAAAAAATTCAAAAGGGCCCTATTTACAAACTAATAGTGGGCAGGGCTGGGAAACCCAGGAGGCCAAAAACCTTTGGCCCTTTTTGCTACTTTTTAAAAAAAAAACAAAGGGGCAGCTAAATTTCTGAGCACAAGCTCACCCCCCCCCACCATTGGGGAAAAATTTTGATGAAAAAAAACTGCACATTAAATTGATACCCCCGTTTCCCCAGCATTCCCATTTTTGTTAAAGGTTTTTTTTTGGTTTTTTGAAATTTTTTGGGAGGGGGACTCCCAAAAACGTTTTTGGACCGTTGACGGCCCCCCCGGGTTTCGGCTTTCCCTACTGTGGCCACTGATCAACTAATACCTCATATTTAACATTTTTCCCCCGTTTTGGAATTTTTTTTTTGCCCAACAGTTTCTGGGGACGGAGGGGAATTTTTAAGGGGCAAAGTGTGGATTAAGCAGAAAAGAAAAAAGTTTTAAACAAACAAAGCCTAAAAAAAAGGGGGCTATAAAGGGAGAAAAAATTTGGGAAAAAGCAGACAACAAATTAAAAAAGGAAAAAACACAAGAATTTTATCTTAAAAAGAATGTCTTTAAAACTGACTTATTTTTTAACTAAAGTTTTTTTTTTAAACCTCAATTTTAAAAAGAATTTTTGGTTATATTTCTTTTTTTTTTCCCAGATCCTTTAAATATTTTTTAAAAATTTCCCTAAGTTCTGCATTTTTCCCCATTTTGGGCCCACAAAGCCTAATAATAGTTGACACTTCCTTTTGTAGAGAAAGATTTCGTTGTCTGCTCATTTAACCAAAGGGGTCAAACTAAAGGAGCACCAGTGGGGAATAGATAACACAGGATCCCCCAGTCCAAGAGGGATAGTCACATTTTCACCCTTTCACCCCCGCACAGTGTTTTCCCAGGTCAAGAGCACGACTAAAAAATCTTTATGAAGTCAAGGGGACGAGTCAGTATTAAGTCCCCTATGTGCTGAAGCTACTGAAAAGCATCTCTCTTGCCCCTAGTGGAAAAAGTAAAAACTGAAAAGATTTAAAATTTTTAAAAAAATATTGAAAGTGATATAAAAAATAAAAAAACCCCCGTTTTCTGGGTTAAAACTCATTTTGAAAACACATTTCCTTTTAAATGGACAAAAAACAAGCATAGATTAAAACTAAAAACGAATAAGAAATGTATCCAGACCCCCTTTTCCCAAAACCCCTCACAAATTGTTCTATTATTACTCTAAAAATATCCAAAAACCCTTTTCCAAATCCCGGGGCACTATAATTTTTATTTTACTCTAAAATGTTCCGACCCTTCTCCGAAACCGGTCACTATCTTTTTATATTATTACATCTAAAATGTCCCAGACCCTTTCCCAGAATCCCGTCATATAACTTTTTAATATTACATCTAGAAATGTACCGATCCTTTCAAAACCTGGTCACAAACCTTTCTATTATTAATTTAAAATGAACCAGGGGCGCTTTTCCCCCAATCCCGGTCACTCTAACCCGTTATATTATTTCATTAGAAATGTCTCCAGACCATTCCCAGGAATCCTGGCATATATCGTGTTATATTATTACATCTAGAAAATGTATCAGACCTTCTCCGTATCTCGGTCCACTATATCTTGTTATATTATTACAATCTAGAAATGTCTCAGTTTCCCAGAATCCGTTCACTATAACTTGTTTTATTATTACATCTAGATATGTTTCCAGATCCTTTCCAGAATCCTGGTCACCTATAATTGTTCTATTTTTTACATTCTAGAAATGTATCCAACCCTTCTCCAGAATCCGGCACTATAACTTGTTATATTATTTAAATTGGAAATGTCTCCAGACCGTTTCCAGATTCCGGACACTGGGGTGTGGGAATGGGAGCCTGTGGGGAGGGTAGGCTGTGGGGAGGAGCTGTGGAAAGGGAAGGCTGTGGGGAGGGAGACTGTGAGGAGGGAGGCTGTGGGGAGGGAAACTGTGAGGAGGGAGGCTATGAGGAGGGATGCTGTGGGGTGGGAGGCTGTGTGTGGGGAGGGATGTGGGGAAGGGGAGTGGGGGGGAGGGATGTGTGGGAAGGGAGGCTGTGGGGTGGGAGGTTGTGGGAAGGGAGGGTGTGAGGATGGGGAGAGTGGGAAGGGGAGGTGTGGGGAGGGGAGGCTCGTGAGGAGGGAGGCTCGATGGGAGGATGCTTGGGAAGCGGAGGTGTGGGAAAGGGAGGCTGTGAGGAGGAGATGAGGAGGCGCTGTGGAAGGGGAGGCTGTGGGAAGGGGAGGCGTGGGGTTTTGGAGGCTGTGAGGAGGGTGGCTGTGGGAAGGGGAGGCTGTGGGAAGGGGAGGCTGTGAGGAGAGAGACTGAGAAGGGACGCTGTGGGTAGGGAGGCTGGTCGGAAGGGGAGGCTGTGGGAGGGAGGCTGTGAGGAGGGACGCTGTGGAAGGGGAGGATGCGGGAGGGAGGGCTGTGGGGAGGGAGGCTGTGGGGTGCCGTTGTGGGGGTGCCATGTGGGTTGTGAATGCTGTGGGCGGTGACATGTGTGGGTGGTGGAATGTGGGGGTGACTGCTGGGGTGAAATGCTGGGGGGGTGAAAAGATGTGGGATGCTGGGGGGTGACATGATGTGGGATGGGTGGGGGGGTGGTGATTGATGTGGGTATGCGTTGGTGGTGACTGATGTGAGGTGATGGGCGGTGAACACATGATGTGTGGTGCTGGGGGGAGGGGGTGAGAGGAATGTGGGTTGAGGGGAGGAGGGTGGAGAGATGTGGGGTGTTGGGAAGGGTCAGGGTCAGAGACATGGGGTGTTAGGTATCCTATCCTGTGTTTTTCCTACTGATGGCGTTGAGTATCTAAGCCTATCAGGTGTATCCTACCTCGTGGGCGTTGGGTATCTAAGCCTATCTGTGTTATCCTACTGTGGGGTGTTGAGTATATAAGCTTCCTGTGTTATCTTCTTGCTTTTCTGGCGTCTTGCGGATATAGTGGAATGTGCTGTACGTAGAAGCTGATGCTGCCGGGTTTTCTGTACTTCTATATTGGTGGGGTGGCGACTCCATTTGTTTATTAATGTCACTTTTTTCAGCGCAGAGTACAATTGGGGAAAACGGAGCTAATCATAGCTTCTGTGTGAGTATGAATTACTGTATTTGCGGGGCTGTACTATGGGGCATTGCATGAGGGTGTAACAGTATATTCGGTCATTGTATGGTGGTAGTAAACGTATGATGAGCCTGAGACTACAATGTGTTACCACTTATATGGTCATGTATGAGAGGTAATATTACAGTAGCAGAGTGTGTATACTGTGTTACATTATATGGTCATGTATGGTGGTAATATACAGTCTGCAGTTTGCTGTGTTACCACTGGTGACTACCTATTGGGGTCACTGTATGGGAGTAATATACTGTTGCAGAGCCTGTGTAATCTGGTGTCTACATATTTGCTCATGTAATGGTGGTAATATACAGTTGCAGAGCTGTGAAACCACTGGTGTTACACTTAGCTCAATGTATGGTGGTCAATTACAGTCTGCTGCCTGTGTACATGGTGACTACCCTATATGGTCATGTGTAGAGGTTAATATACAGTCTCAGAGCTGTGTACCACTGGTGTGACTACACAATATGGGTCACTGTGTAGGGTATTATACGTCTGCTGAGCCTGTGTTCATGGTGTCTACCAATATGGTCACCTGTATGGGAGTATTATTTACAGTCTGCAGGCCTGTGTACACTGGTGTTGATACCACTATATTGTCACTGTATGGTGGTATTATACAGTCTGTAGTGCATGTGTACATGGTGACCTACCACTATTTGGTCATGTGTAGAGGGTAATATACAGTCTGCCTAGAGCTGTGTACATGGTGACTACCACTTATATGGTCACTGTATAGAGGTTATATACAGCTATGAGTGCCTGTGTTCACTGGTGTTACCATATATGGTTCACTGTATGTGGTAATAACAGATGCAGGAGCCTGTTGTTGATACTTGGTGTCTATCACTTATGGTACTGTATGGGAGTAATATACATCTGCCAGGTGTGTACACTGGTGTATAACTCTATATGCTCACTGTAGGTTGGTAAACATACAGTTGAGAGCCTGTGTACACTGGGGATGACTAGCACTATATGGTCCATGTGTAGGGTTAATATACGTCCGCAGAGCCTGTGTACATGGTGACTTACCATATAGGTCCTGTGTAGAGGTAATTACTACAGTTGCAGAAGGCTATGTACACTGGTGTCTACATATTATGGTCACTGTTATGGGGGTAATATACAGTCTGCAGAGGCTGAGTACAATGGTGTCTACCACTATTGGTCACTGTGTAGAGGTAATATACAGTTGCATGAGGGCTGTGTACTGTAACTGGTGTCTACCACGTATGCACTGTTAGGGTGGTAATATACAGTCTGTAGAGCCTGTGTACTCTGGTGGTTATACCACTATATAGTCACTGTTTGGAGCTAACATACAGTCTGCTGAGCCTTGTGTACACTGGTGTCTACCATATATGGCCTCTGTATGTGGTTAATATACAGTCTGTAGAAAACTGTGTACAACTGGTATTGTTCTCACTATATGTTCACTGTTATGGAGGTAATATACAGTCTGCAGGAATGTGTTACTCTGGTGTTTTACACTATATGGTCACTGTGTTGAGGTAATATACCAGTCTGCAGAGCCTGTGTTCACTGGTGACTTACCTCTATATGGTCACTCGTTATAGAGGTATTATTACTAGTCTGCGCTTTGCCTGTGTACACTTGGTGTCTACCACATATTTGGTTCACTGTGACTGGAGGTAATATACAGTCTGCAGGCCTGTGTTACACTGGGGTCTATCACTACTATGGTCCACTGTATGGAGGTAATATGCAAGTTCGCAGCAGCTGTGTTATATGGTTGCTTACCACTATATGTCACTGTATGGCTTGTAATATACAGTTGCAGAGCCTGCTGTACACGTGTGGTTACCACTATATGGTCCTATTAGAGGTAATATCAGTCTGATGACGGCTGTGTACAGGGTGTTTACACTATATGGTCACTGTATGGGTGTATTATACAGTCTGCAGAGCCTGTGTACTCTGGTGTATACATATATGTCATGTATGTGAGTAATATACAGTCGCAGAGTGTGTACACTGGTGATACCACTATATGGTAACTGTGTAGAGGTAATTTAAGTCCACAGAGATGTGTTACACTGGTTGACTACCCACTATATGGTCATGTGTAGAGGTAATATACAGTCTAAGAGGCTGTGTGTACACTGATGTTACCACTTTATGGTCTCTGTATGGGGGTTATATACAGTTTGCAGAGCTGTGTACAATGGGTATACCACTATATGGTCATGTGTAGAAGGTAATATACCGTCTGCAGAGCTTGTGTTCACTGTCTCTACACTATATGGCCCTGTATGGTGGTAATATACAGTTGTTAGAGTGTGTACACTAGTGTTACATATATAGTCACTTTATGGAGGTAACTATACAGGTCTGCGAGCTGTGTTACACTGGTGTCTACAAATATATGGCCACTTGTATGGGAGTAATATCAGTCTGCAGAGGCTGTGTACAATGGTGTTATCCACTATATGTCACTGTATGGTGGTAATATACAGTCTGAGAGCATGTGGTACATGGTGACTACCACTATATGGTCACTGTTGTAGAGAGTAATATACAGTCTGCAGAGCTGTGTACAGGAGATAATATATGTTGTATGTTTATAGAGGTAATATACAGTTGCAGTGCCTGTGTACTGTGTCTAAGCCACTATTATGGTCACTGTATGGAGGTATTTACAGTCTGCCTGAGCTGTGGTACCACTGGTGTCCTATATATATGGTCACTGTATGGGAGTAATATACAGTCTGCAGAGCCTGTGTACATGGTGTTTACCACTTTGCTCATGTATGGTGGTATATACAGTCTGCAGAGCTGATGTATACTGTTGGTCTACCATATTATGGTCACTGTGTAGATGGTAATATAACAGTAGCAGAGCTTGTGTAACATGGTGCTACCCACTATATGGTCACTGTAGTAGAGGTAATATACAGTTGGCAGAGGCTATGTACACTGGTGTCTACCATCGATATGGTCAACTGTATGGGGTAATATACTTATGCAGGCTGTGCTTACAAGGGTGTCTTCCACTTTATGTCATGTGTAGAGGTAATATACAGTTCGCAGAGCCTGTGTTTTGTTGTTATGTACACTGGTGTTACCATATATGGCCACTGTGATGGTGGTAATACTACAGTCTGTGCAGCCTGTGTACACTGGTGTTACAATATTTGTCACTGGTATGGAGGTATACATACAGTCTGACAGAGCTGTGTTCAATGGGTCTACCCTATATGCCTTGTATGGCTGGTATATACAGTCTGTAGAAGGGAAACTGTGTACCATGGTTGGAGTCTGCTCACTATATGGTACTTTTGGGGTATGGAGGTAATATACCGTTGCAGAGCATGGTGTACACTGGTGCTTCGTACACTAATATGGTCAATGTGTAGAGGTAATATACAGTTGCAGGCTGTGTACACTGGTGCATTAACTACTATATGGTCACTGTTTCGAGGTAATATACAGTCTGCGTGCCTGTGTACATGTGTATACCCACTTTATGTCACTGTATGGAGGTAATATTCAGTCTGCAGAGCCTGTGTACATGGTGTGTATCACTATATGGTAACTGTATGGAGGTAATTTGAAGTCTGCAGTGCTGTGTATACTGGTGTCTACCTCTGTATGGTAACTGTATGGATTGTAATATAACCTGTTGCAGAGCATGTTTTACAACGGTGTCTACCACTATATTGGTCACTATATAGAGGTAATTACGTCTGCAGAGCCTGTGTACAATGGTGTATACCACTATTTGCTAACTGTATGGGTAATATACTGTCTGCAGAGCCTCGGTACACTGTGTGACTTACCACTATATGGTCATGTGTAGAGGGGTAATATACGGTCCGCTGGAGCCTGTGTAACTGGTGACTACACTATATGTCACTGTGTAGAGGTAATATATAGTCTACAGAAGGCTTGTGTACATGATGTCTACCACTATTTGTTTTTTTTTTTTATGGTCACTGTATGGGGGTAATATAAGTTAGGCAGAGCCTGTGTACACTGGTGTCTACCACTATATGGTCAAATGTGTTGTAGAGGTAATATAGTTGAGCGCCTGTGTACACTGGTGTTACCACTATATGGCCTGTTATGGTGGTAATATACAGTTTGTAGAGTGCCTGTGTACACTACGTGTTACACTATATTAGTCACTGTATGGATGTAACATACAGTTTGCCAAGCATGTGTACATGGTGTCTACCACTATATGGCCACTGTATGGGAGTTAATATACAGTTCTGCAGAAGCTGGGTAATGGTGTCTATCACTATGATGGTCACTGTATGGTGGTAATTAACAGTCTGCAGAGGCTGTGTAAACTGGTGTCCACCACTATTATGGTCACTGTATGGCAGTAATTTACAGTCTGCATGAGCCGTGTCACTGGTGACTACCCACTATATGGTCACTGTATGGGCAGTAATACTTCAGTCTGCAGAGGCTAGTGTACATGGTGTTACCACTATATGGTCACTGGTTGGCAGTAATATTACAGTCTGCAGAGGCTGTTGTACACTGGTGTTACACTATATGGTCACTTGTATGGTGGAAATATTGGTAGTAGTTGTAGAGGTTTATGTCTCAGGCACAGTTTAGCGTTATACACTTTGGCATTATCTCAGCTTTCTGGATGTGAATTGGTTTCACAACGGTCTAGGAAAGCTGGGTGACAGCTAACCCTTCAATTAGCTTCTTCTAGAGCGTACATGTTTATAGTGGGCGTGGCTTTTTAAAGAGTGTGGCATTGTTGTGAAAAGGGGGCGTTGGTATGCAAAATTGTTATGGGGCGTATTCAGGTTTAGTGTAGAGGGCAGATTGACCTATAAATTCAGACCTGGGGTATTAGGGCAGGACTGTCGGCAGGTTTAGAAATTTAGGAAGGTGTAGGCAGGTATTAGGGCAGGTGTAGGAGGTATAGGGAGGTTTTATTGGCAGGCTGTAGGCAGGTATAGGGCAAGCTGTAGGCAGGTATTAGGGCAGGTATTAGGGGAGATGTAGGCAGTATTGAGGAGGTATAGGCAGGAGAAGGCAGGTTAGGGCAGGGGTATTGGCAGCTGTAGGCAGTTTAAAAAAGTTAAAAAAACAACCACTTACTGGCTCCCCGCTGCTCGTCTCCCTCGCGCTCCGCCTCCATCGCTGTCCCGGCCTCCCGCGCGCTCTTTCTGTCTTCTCGGCGACTAGCGGGTGATGCATAAGGCGCGCCGAGCGTGATGGAACCGCTGCCTGTGCCGGAAACTCCGGGGACAGATGCGAGTCTTTGGCCGCCCGGAGTCCACTGCGGAGCACGAAGCGCTCGCTCTGTGCACCGCTGGTGTGGTATCTCCTCTCTGCATGCGCTAGGTGGAGTCGCTTATAGGTGAAGGGAATCGCAGTGTGCGCCGGGCCAGCGCAGCGATGGCCACTGTGCGATCACTAGCTTCAGTTATATGGCTCCATGAGGAGGGCATATAAATGAAGGTCCTGTCGGCGCACCGGGCCATCGCAGCGCCTGAGTGCCGAAGTGACTCGAGTATAGAGCCGAGGGGGATTTTTCAGCACATTTCTTGTGCTGAAAAACTCGGCTTATAATAATCGAGTATATACGGTATATTATTTACATATAGAAATGTATCCTGAACCCTTCTCCAGAATCTGGTCACGTATAACTTGTTTATATTATGACATCTAGAAATGTCTCAGACCTTCTCCAGAAATTCGCAGGTCACTATAATGTTTATTTTATTACATCTAGAAATGTATCATACCCTTCTCCAGTTTCCTGGTCAATATATTTGTTATATTATTACTTGCTAGAAATGTATCCCTAGACCTTCCTCCAGAATCCTGGTCAACTTATAATCTAGTTATATTATTACATCTAGAAATGTCTCCAGACCTTCGTCCAGAATCACGGGTCAATATATACTTGTTATTATTTTTACAATCTAGAAATGTATCCAGACCTTCTCCAGAATCCCGGTACTATAACCTGTTATATTATTACATCTAGGAAAATATCCGACCCTATTCTGAATCATGGTTCACTTTGATTGTTATAGTATTACATCTAGTTATGTATCAGACTTCTCCAGAATCCCGTGGTCCTCTATAATTGTTATAATTATGACTATATTATGCGTTCGTTTGGATTATTTTTGCATTTGTAGAGGTCTTATTGTAGTGTATCAGGTTAGGTTTGTTGGGGCAGGTAGTGCCGTGGGCGGAGGGGTGGGGTGGGAGTGGTATAGATGTCTTGCTTTATTTCTAGTTTTCTTTCTCGAATGTCTGCTACTAGATGCGCGGTGCTGTTCGTGTAGTTTTTTTGCTCCCTAAGCTCTTTTCGGTGTATGCTTTTTCTTCGTTTGCGGAGTTTATATTCTTGTGGCCCGATCAGTTTTTCTCTTATGTTCTCGTAATGTTGTTTCACCGTTGGTCTATTTTCTATCGATCCTGTGGTCTTCATAGTGTTCCCGCGGTAGTGGTCGTGTCTTGTGGTCTTACTGTCTTCCCGGTGCGTTCGGTACCTGTCTGGACGTCGTCAGGGGCTGGCGTCCTTTGTTCGTTCTGGGCTCTTTCTTCTCAGCGGCTTGTATTGCGTCGGGCTTTGGTTTTGTGCTGGTCGCTCCGTTCACTTTCAGGGACAGTTGTGCGCCCCTTTTAAAACTCCCTCTGTAGTTGTTCTCTGTTCTTGTCTAATTCATCGGTAAGGGGGATTCTTTCTTCTGATATTGTTTGTCCAGGCGCGTGCTGGGTTAGAATTCTACCTTAGTGTCGTCGCTAGCTCCTATGGTTCTTTCACGGGCATGCTCTCAGTGGTTTTTGTCACTGGCTGTTTTTTTTTGTTAGTGTAGTTGTGGTATGTGTGTATATCTATTCGTTGCGAGCTTGATGTTGCGGTTGAATGTTTGTTCAATTGTGTGTTTGTGTCGCAGTTGGTGCTCTCGTTTTGTTTCTTTCGCGCTTTTAAGCTTGTTGGCTGCCTTCCGTGTCTTTGGGGTCTTTCTTTTATTCCGGTTTTGTCTTTTGGCTAATATTCCTTCCAACTTACACGCGCTCCTGCATTCTAGGTTTGCTGCGTCTATCGTGCCCCTTGTGTGTTTGTTGTTTTGAGATACGTTCTATGACTTGCTGCCGTTTCCGTGTTTCTGGTTTTTAGTATGTTCTTCTCCTTGAGCCTTCTCGCTTTCTTTCTGCTTGTTCTCTCATGCTTGCGTTCGCTTTTGGCGTTCTGGTCTTGTGAGTCCTTTAGTTTTTTGTCCCTTTGTTTTTCTTTCCGGTACTTCTGTTTCTTCCTCTCCGCCTGTTGTTCTGCCCCTATGTCTCTTCGCTGCTTCTATCATACTGTAGCGCTTCTCTCCTGTCGCCGTTCTTAGTCTTCCTGTGGTAGCATAGAAATTGCGGGTCTAGTCTTATGTTTTTAGTCTGCGTTTTAGTTTCTTGCTTTAAATCTTTGGCTGTTGCGGTTTTTTTGTGTTATTCCGTTTAGAATGCAGGTTGTTTTGTCCATCGGATCTGCTCCCTTTAGAAATGTTTTGCAAAGCCCGTCACCCATGGTCCGCTAGTTGCTGCCGTGTCACCTTTTGTTGGCCTCTAGTTCAGCGTGCCTTTGCTTGGTTGTGTTTATGGTTGTTTTGGTATTTTTGGTCTTGCTTGTGGGGTGCTTTCTTTGTGTTTTTGTGTTGAATTTTCGTAGTGTGAGTCTCTTTATCTTGAGTCCGTTTTAGGGTCCCGTTGATTTGGATGTGGCAGGTGTTTGTCGCGCTAGGTTTTTGTTGACCTACTTTGTTCGGTGGTTTCGGTTAGGTGAGCTCGCTCTTCTCTTCTGGGTCTCGTCTTACGGGGCGCTTTTCGTGCGTTGTTCTCTTGCCTCTGTTTCTTAGATATCGTCCGATAGTAGCTTCAGGCGGTTATTTGGGGGGGAGTGGTTTTACCTTGCTTTGGAACCCTGGTTGGTGTGTCTTAGTTTCGTCTGCGTCTTTAGTTTTCCCCCCTAGTCCTGCGTATCAGGATCGTTTTTTTCTCTTCCCCCTACCCATCTTTTTGTCGTTCCTTTTGCTTGTTTCGTCCTGTTTGGTTGTCGTTTCCGTATCGTCTGGGGCTTCTTTATCCGTGTGAGGAACTTTTTTGCTTTAGCTCATGTGTTAGGGGTGTCGCGTCGTTAGCTTTCCCTTTTTGGTGTTCCTTGGGTTGATCCTTGGCTCTCTTTTGCTCAGCTGGTCTCTGTGCTATACGGTTGTGGTTCTAGTTCTTTGGTAGATTTGGTTCTTTCGTTGTTTTGTTGCCTCTTTTTCCGGCTTGTTTGTTTTTATTCCTTGGCTTAATTTTCGCCCGTCTCTCTTAGCGCTGGTGTTTCTTTCGCGTCTTAGTTTTCCTCTTGGCTGAGTGTGTCTCTTCTCTTCTGCGTGTGCTCGTTGCTCTTCTGGTTTTTTGTGCCTGCTCGTTTGTCTGGTGTTATGTGTCGTCTTTTGGCTTGATCTGTTGTCTTGGAATGCTTTTGTTTGGTTACGGTCACGGGATCTATCGTCTTAGAATGTTCCAGTCCCTTCTCCAGAATCCCGGTCAACTATAAACTTGTTATATTATTCATCTAGAAATGTCTCAGGGACTTCTCCAGAATTCTGGTCCACTATAATTGTTATATTATTACATCTAGAATGTTCTCCAGACTTCTCCAGAATCTGGGTCACTAAACTTGTTTTTAATTACATCTAGAAATGTATCCAGACCCTTCTGCAGAATCCCGGTCACTATAACTTGTTATATTATTACCCCTTTTAGTTCCAACTGCTATAAAATAAAAAGTATTTTTAATAAGAATACAAACAAGCATTAGCAGAGATTATAGACAGAGGATTACAATGTGTAGCTAAGCGTAATAAAACTATAGGTAATATTATTTCACCACGTGTTTTTCTGAGTAAACATACAACATACAAATATATTTTGAAAAAAAGCAACTTTGTAAAGGAAACAACTTTTTACAAAAAATACAATATTGAAAGATTTTTGAAATGTGACACTCACCATGTTGTATATACCATTGTATGTATAAAATGTGAAAGACAAGACAAGGCAGTAGTGTTCGCAAGTTAAAAATTCGCATTCTGAACATTTGCAGGCTTTAACAGAACAAGCTCCCTTCAGGGGTCCCCGCATTTCATAGGAACATGCTGGATTTTCAGAAAGTTTTAGTTTTTTTGGGTGGGAAAAAGGTGAACGTAAAACCGAGGAGGGTTTGGGGAGAAATTATGCGCTACGAGAACCCTTCTGGAAATAGAATTAGAAACCAGAGCCCCTTGGGATTAAACTATCGCAATGTTTTTGGCAAAAATTTTATTGGCAATTTTATCAGAATACAAATATACTTGTTTTTATTGTAAGATTTGTAAAATATGCCATTCATAAGCACTTTGTGATTTAAGGGTATGTTCACACGACGTTTTGGATTCGTTTTTTGATCCGTTTTTCACTAGAAAAAAAAACCATGAAAACGCACCCAAGTGCACCCCAAAACCGTATCCAAAAACCAGCATTTGATGCTTTTTGGATGCACTTGCATGCGTTTTTTATGGTTTTTGGATCGTTTTTTAATAAATTACACAGGTTTTTGTTTGAAAAATATAATTTAAATAAAATATTAATATCTTTTCCCCTTTAAAAGTATTATGTAAGGGTATGTATTATACAAATCGGCCCCTTTTGGGTCTCATTTATTAAAAGAATTTTGAACTTTGAAACCTAATGACCTAATTTTTTACTTAAGTTGTGGTTTAAAAGGGTGCCTAATAGAGGGCGCTTAAACTAAAGCATTTTCAGTGTTTCCCATGAAGCCCAATGAGGGGGGTATAACAGCAAACATTTTCTGTGTTTCCTACTAAAACCCAAAAGGGCGTTTATTGAAACATTTTTAATGTGTTTCCTCGAAGCCCATAGAGGGTACTATTGTGAAAGCTTTTACATTGTTTCCTACGAAGCCTAAAAGAGGGCGCTATAACGAAAGCATTTTTTAAAGTGTTTCGTGAAGCCCAATAGAGGGCACTTCCAGCAATTTACATGTGTTTAATCTTATAAATCACTTTTTATATGTATTGAATTATGAATGTTTTAGATAAATAGTTTATTATAGAATGTTGAGTGGTTTTAGTATTATACTGAAACCACTCAACATTCTATGATAAAATATTTATCTAAAACATTAAATCATGTCTCAGATTATAGGGACAGTAAAAATAAGCACTTTTGTAATTGGGTTGCATTACCTCTGTCATTTGGTTTTAGCAGATATCAGCTTCGCCTTAAATCTGTTTTCTATTTCTGCTGTTGCTGGTCAGAATGCCCCCTGGTCGATTCCTGTGCCCTAGACACGCCCCCTGCACTGTGATTGGCTGGCTGACATTTCATTCAGCCTGTTGGGATATGCCCCTAGACAGTTAACGTCATGGTCACGCCCCCTGCGCTGTGATTGGCTGCCTGCACACTCTGTGTTTACTCCCCTCTGAGCTGTTAAAATCGATAGTGAAACCAGAGTCTGCTGGTTCTATGTACATCTCAGCTCTAGGGGAAGGATCTGGGCAATTACTGCCTGTTTAAAGGGCTTTTGCCAAGAGGTTGTTTCACCTCCTCACAGGTTCAGTCCTTAAGCTGCTACTTTGAAAAGAGGGCGTTCTGTTCCTCAGATCGAATGCAATGTATGTGTATATATATCATTATATATTATTATATATCATTATATCATTATAGAGTTTGAAATATATATTTTAGGTCTCTCTACATATGTGTAGAATTTAGGTGGGGGGGGGGAATATACCCTGTGAGGAGACTAGAACTCCAAACCCCTTCATTGTAAAACCAACACTCTACCGTTACACCATCAGCCCAAGTCAGTTACAGGTTGAGCAGGTTCTTCTCACAAAGCTGATTTGCTTCTCCCCCCACTATTTTCACTCATATCACTGACAGCAAGCAGAGATCTTTACTTGAAGCTGACATTTGTCCTTGTAGTTGAGTAAAGGTCTCTGCCTGTTGTCAGTACAATTTGGTTGAATACCACTAGAACAGAAGTTAAAGCTGCTGGCTTTCAGTGTGTAAACTAAGAGATATAATAGATATAATAGGTGCTTGCTGCAGCTTGTGGAGCCTCAAGGCTGCAGACATAAGCATGCAGGTGGCTTAAGAGCTGTTATATCCAGACAACCCTCTGCATCCCCTGCTTCAAACAAAATGATGATGTCACAGTTCTTCAGTGAGGGGAGACACGCCTCCTGGGAGGGGAGACACGCCTGCTGAGAGGAAGAACATGTCCCTGGATTTCAAACTCAATCTGAGAAAATTAGCAGAACAGCACGAGCAGCTCAAACGATAAATCCCCTTTAATAAATGTATTAGTTAAAACTTCTATAATTTCTATAAACACCCATTCTATACTAAAAAACTGCTTTTATATAATTCAATACATATAAAAAGCGATTTATAAGATTAAACACATGTAAAATGCTGAAAGTGCCCTCTATTGGGCTTCATCTGAAACACATGTAAAATGCTGTTAGCTCCCTCTATTGGGTCATTAGGTTACTAAAGTTCAAACAGTTCTTCTAGATCGGATGAGACCTCTAGCGGCTGATATAGTGTATTACACTTCAAATTTTAATCCAATGCGTTTTTCGGATGCGCTTTTCATATCAAAAGCGCATACAAAACGTACCCAAAAGTATGTTGCGCTTTTGGATCCATTTTTCGGGCTCCAAAAGCGCACCCCATTGTTTCCTATGGGGATTTCACTTGCGTAAAACGCAAGTAGAATTGACATGTCAATTCTTAAAACGGATCCGAAAAACGCATTGAAAAGACGCAAGTAAACGCGCAGCAGCGATCACTCGTCTGAATGGCAATGCGTGTTTTACATTGAAACCAATGTAAATCAAACTGCACATTGTTAGATACGTTTTTTGGATCCATTTTGGGTCCGAAAAACGGATCAAAAAACGGATCTGAAAAACGTCGTGTGACAATAGAATTGACATGTGACGCGGTTTTTTATTCAGTTTTTATTGCATATTTCAAATGTATATTTGTGTAATTGTTTGGTAAGGGTTTAAGGAAATGTTGGTGATGTCAGAGGGAACCCTTCCCACTGACTATTATTTAAACCATGGTTCATAGGCAAGTAGCCATACCGTGAACAAGGGTGAGTTACACGCCCGAAACGCGTAGGTTTTTACCTTGCTTTTATATCGTCTACATGTAGTATTTTTGTGTAATAAAGCTCATCATTTTGTCATATTGCTGGAACCTACTACGTTATGTAAATAAAGTTCTCTCGCTTCTGATGCTGAAAATATGTTTTGGCGCTAGAATCCATTGTTTTATGGATTTTGGCGCTAAAATCCTTTTTTTTATAGATTTTGATGTAAATAAAGTTTTCTCACTTCTGACACTAAAAATCAGTTTTCTTACGGATTTTGGCGCTAATAAAGTTATCTTGCTTTTTTCACTAAAAATACTTTTACTACGTTATGTGAATAAAGTTCTCTTGCTTCTGACGCTAAAAATATGTTTTGGTGCTATAATCCATTGTTTTACAGATTTTGGCGCTAAAATCCATTATTTTACGGATTTTGGCGCTAAGATCCTTTTTTTTTTTTTTACAGATTTTTTTGCAAATAAAGTTATCCCACTTCTGACACTAAACATCTGTTTTTTTACAGATTTTGGTGCAAATAAAGTTATCTCACTTCTGACACTAAAAGTAATTTTTTTACGGATTTTGGCGCTAATAAAGTTATCTTGCTTTTGTCGCTAAAAATACTGTTTTTACAGATTTTGCCGCTAAAAATCTATTTTTTTAAGGATTTTGTTGCTGATAAATTTTTCTTGCTTTTGTCGACAAAAATCCATTTTTTTCTTAATATCTTAGTGCTAAAATCTGTAAAAAAAAAGCTTATTTTTAGCGTCAGAAGCAAGATAACTTTATTAGCGTCGAAATCCGTAAAATAACTACAAGATTCCATATAAGTGCAGTAATGCGCTTTAATCCCCTTTTAGAGGGTGGAGTTACATCCAATGGTTTGGTTTATGCAGACTTTAAAAACCAAACTTGAAGACAAGCAAAAATGCAAATCGCGGCATAAAACGGCCATTTTTTTCAGCAGCCTTTGACAGGCAGAGGACAAAAAACTCAGTTTTCTGAAGGTTGTTAGGATTTGGTTTTCGGGTTTTTTTGTCCCCTGCAGGGTAGACATCACCTAATGTTCACATCTGAACTAAACAAATACTAGTTCTTAGGATCTGTGGACGTTGGCCACATGTGGATACCTGTGAGCAGGAATGCAGACATATACTGTGGCGTTCCTTCCACATATCCATAGTGATACAGAGTAAATGTAATCACAATTTCACTCTGGTTAGTCCTTGGTCAGCTATGGATACACATCAGCTCTGTCCTCAGTCACCAACAAAATGGTGATTCAGTGGCTACAGAGTCTACAATCCACATTCCCCTCCTTTTACAGACAAGGGGAGGAGGAGGCGTGTGAGGTCACCACCAGACCAGCCCCCATTAACAGCAGCCGTATTACACCCCGCTTCTGCTTGAGCTAATTTTTTGGACGTGCTCCCTCTGGTGGCTAAGAGTGGGAAATATTGAAAATTATTTAGCAATTTTTAATGTTTACCACAAATTGAATGAAAGAAAATAATATTCTAAAAATTTAGACAAAAATGAACAAACAACATTTCATCAAAATTTGATGACAGATTCCCTTTTAAGTAGTTTGGTTTGTGCACAATTATGGAACTACTTTTTTTCTTATTTTGTTGCCATTTTATTTTTAGGAGGCATCACCTGAGGCTGAAGATTTAATGGGAATGAGGATCGCCCGGCGAAATCCTAACGAGTTTATCAATCTGATGAGAAAGAGGATTGCCTGGCAAATTCCCACCAGGTTTTGTGGTGTGATGAGAAAGAGGCTTGCCTGGCAAATTCCCACCAGGTTTTGTGGTGTGAAGGGAAAGAGGCTTGCCAGGCAAATTCCCACCAGGTTTTGTGGTGTGAAGGGAAAGAGGCTTGCCTGGCAAATTCCCACCGGGTTTTGTGGTGTGAAAGGAAAGCGGAATGGTAGGTGATAGCAATGATGTCATATCTGATCATTTACATGTTATGGAAAGTCGTTTATTACATTATGATGCATTTGCAATACAAAAATGGAGGGCGGCCCTGTTTTATCTCCCCTTTTCTACTTACCTTTCCCTTTAAACACTGGTGTCTTTAGTTCTTAGTGAATGATATATTATAGACTTAGAGTGACACGTCCGAAAAGAGGCGCCTCCACGCCAGTCTTAAGGCGCATTAAATGAGTGTATAGTGCGTCTGAATGAATGAACCAGTCAAAAATCTGGCGCTTGAAATTAAACCCTTTCATAGTAAAATTGATGCGCCTATTCTAGGTGCATTGCATAACTTATGCGCATAGCATATCATTGCTGGCATATCTGATGCGCCTACTTTAAGTGCATTCAAATGTGCTGTGCCTGGCGTATAATGCACCTGGTTTTGGTCTACTACAGTTCATTTATATAGAGAGTAGGGCGTCAACGATGGCACAGTCCTAATGGGACATGTCGCCCTTAGTCTATTCTTGCAACCTGTTTTTCACTGCTCTTCCGCATCTAAAATGAGAAGTTAAGTAAATTTGCAAAATTACACTTAAAATTTCCAAACGTTTCGTGCTACACTCCTAGGAGGTAAATATGTCTCCAAAATTTAAAAGACTTTCTTTCAAAACCATGCCCGGGCTTCAAAACTAGCGCTTGGTCTCCCCGCCAAACCTTTTCCCCAAATTTATGGTACGAGGGGAAAGCGCAGGTTTCCCCCATTACAGGAAAAACTGGTTTTTTTAGTTACGGAAACACATAGGGGCGAGCAAAGAATTTACACAAAATAATAAACATTGGGTTTTTAAAGAAGACTAATTAAATATACAGGGATGCTAAGGGGTTTCCTTTTGAGTATGTGGGGGAAGCAAATATACAGTTTTGCACACAATTATTAGACAAGTACAAGATTTATTTTTTTATTGACCCAAAGTTTTGGGGCCGTTGGTCCCCTTTCCAAAAATGTTTTTAATAAACCCCCAAACCTTAAATATTCGAAGGGGGAACCCACCCCAAAGAATTTTGCAACCCTTGGGTGGAGAGGCACAATGGGGAGGGGTAAGATGGTTTCTTTTTTCCAGTGCTGGGGGTCCCTTTTTTCTGTAAAACACATTAAATTTTTTGGAGCATCTAAAGCTCAAGTCACACAAAAAGCAACCCGCGGGTTTTTTTTTCTGTTCCCCAACCACGGCAACCCCCGGTAGGTAAAACCCGAAAAAGCCCATTGAAAAATTAATTTGGGAAAAACAGGTTGGGGGGAAACCCTGGTGGTTTCCCCAGGGAAAGGAAACCCATGGGGGTCAGTTTTTCCACCCGGGAAAACAGGTTTCCCAAAATGAACCTCCTTTCGCAGGGTGTGGGAAACCCGGCCCGAATTTTTTTATGCAGACTAAATGAAAAACCCCAAAAATTTTTGGCACTTATTTTTTATTTTCCAAAAAATAAAAAGCCAAAAAAACCAAAATTTAAAAAATTTTAAAAAAAAAAAAACATTTTCCCCCAAAAAAAACCCATCACGGGCCACTAAAGGTCCTCCCCTATTTTCAATTTAAAAGTCATTTAAAACCCCCATCCATAGACAAAGGGGTTTTTTAAACCCGTTTTGAAACCAACTTTCGGGGCAGCAGCCACAACCTCCCAGACCCAAATTTAAAAAAAGGGTTTGGAAACTGTTTTTTCCTTCACTGTAAAATCTCCCCCTTTTTGTAAAGAACCCACAAGTTCTCACTAGGGGGTTTGGTCAGGGGTTTTAACAAATGTGCAGGGGAGGGAGGTGGTGGTGAGGGGGCAGGTGCCGGGCAGGTTTGGGCAAATTTTCAGGGCCCACCAAAAAGGGGGCAATTTTCTTTGGGGGTTAAAGGGGTTTTAAAACCGATGCAGAAGGGAAGCACCAGAGAAACCCCCATCTTTTGGGAACCCACAGGGGTTTTTCTCCCCTGGAAATTCTAAAATAGGTTAAAACCTTTCAAAACAGGTAGACAAACCCACAACAAGGGGTTCCCCCCACTTTTTCTTTTCCCCCGTTAGCCTTTGGCCCTTTTTCTAGCAAATTTTCCGACCAAAAAACCCCCCTTTGGGTTGTTTTTTTTCCTCTTTTCTAAACCTCCCCTAGCTCATGCCCCCTGGAGTAGCCCATTCTGCTGGGCGGGTTTTAAACCCAAACCTCCTTTGTGCTTACCTCCTTGTACTTCTGTGTCTTGTTTTGGTGGGTGGTCGGGTTTTTTCCCTTATCTTTGGGGGTTATCCAAACAATCAAGAAATTAGCCCTTATCCCAAAAATGGGAAAAAAATAAAACTAGACTTCAGCCCGAAAATATAACCTAAGTGTAAAAACAAAAAAATTATTTTGGGCACAAAAATATGGGCCCCCCCAGCGCATTTGTATGAACATAAATTTTGGGGATCACCCCGGAATCGTACTGACCTTCGAAAACAGATGTCATTTTTTACTGAAGGAAACCCTATTTCCTTGATGTCTCCCCCCCTTTACCCATCTGTCTATCTACGTATCAAATTTTTTTTTGGGTTTAAAAAAGTCATATATTGTTAGATTTTTTTTAATTTTTTTTAAGGTTTTTTTTTCCCCCAAGAAAACTTGGGGAAAAAAACACAACAAAGAAACCCCCCACCGATTACCGAGGCTGAACGTTTGTTTAAAACTAAAACGAAATGTAAAAAATTATATACCAAGGGATTTAAAAGAAAAAATAAAAATTTTTTTTAAAATTGATTTAAACTTCTATATTCAATAAAAATTTTTTTAAATTTTAAAAAGTGGGGGGCAATTCACGGGGGTTCCCCCCCTATGGTGCGGGGGATTTTTTCCAATCCTTTACTCTCAATTTTAAAAGATATAGAATTATTGGGGGGGGTGGGTCCAAATTTGGTTTTAGGAGGACTTGGTGAGGGAAACCCCATGGAAAGATGGGAAAAACTCCCTGGCAGGAAAAAAAAGAACTGGGAAGGGGGGTAGGACCCCCTTTAAATGGGTTTTGGAAAAGGGCCTACATCCCCGTAAAGAAATGGTCATTTTTGCACATAGGGGGCCTTTAAAAGGGGCTCAAAACCAAAAATCCCAGCCAAACTCCCTCATAAAAACCCGTAGCTTCGGGCATTTTTTGCAGGTTTTTTCAAAAACCCGGGTTTTAGGTTCCTCCCCTCCAACAGGGTTCTCCTGAATGTTAACATGGGGCCCATCTACAAAGGGGTTCTCCCGGAGCTGGGAAAGAACAAACTGGTTTTTTGGGAGTCCATTATTTGATGGGGCCTCCACGGGTCACAAACCCCCTTTTATTTTGGATACAAACCCTAGAACCAATCAACGAGAGAGGCAGAAAGGTTTTAATGTTTTAAAGGAATGGGGAAAAGACTCTTTTGGGAAACCCTTTTTATTGACCAGGGGATTGGGTTTTTTGCAGCTTGATTAATTTTGGGCTTTCTTCATATTTTTTATTTTTTTATGACAGCGGGGGCTTCGAAAAAAAATAAAAATAAACGATTTTTGGGGACTTTTTTTTTGGTTCCAAAAACCTTGGTTTTTAATTTTTCTATTAATAAATTTAAAACCCCCAAACCCAAATTTCATAGCAAGGGCCCGCCATCCCCTCAATTAACCCAAAATTTCTTTGGTTCAGGGGCACACTGTTTTTTTGGGGCCCCAAAAAGCTAAATTTTGGGGACTTATTTTAGGGTTTTTTTCCCCTGTGGGAACTGGAGAAGTGTTTCCTTTTCCCCCATGACCTTTAACTCCTCCCACCTGGGTTCATGGGAATTCCTTAAAAGTCATGTGGAAAGAGCCTTTACCCTGAATTTTACTTAAAACTTTGGAGTTTGAAGCCGACCCCGGGTGATTCCTCCCAACCATCCCGGGTCCTGCGGGGCAGCCTGGATTCCAGGGGCCTTCTTTGGGGGTCCTTAAAGGTTAAAGTATTTTTCCCCCGAAAATCCAGTACATGGGCCCTGAATTTCCCCAGGGAACTGCACCCCCTTTTATTTCACTTTTTTGTTTTCAAAAATTTGGGGCCTGGTTTTATTTCTTGCCAACTCGGGGAGGTCTAACCTCGGCATCAACGCTCTTAGGGAAGTGGGCCAGGGAAAAACATCATAAAAATGCTCCTCCAGACATCACTTCCCACTGCCCCCAAAAATCTAGGGGCCCCCAGTGTGTAGAAAAGATGTTGTCCTGTTCCAGATGTTTGGGCCCCCTTTACAGTTTACTAAGGGGTTTGGGGGGATAAAGTAGTCATGATTAGCACTATCATTTAGGTCACTAAAGGGGGGGATTGTGGTCATGGTGTGGTGGGATTTATCAGGGCATTATGTAGTTGGGGGATAAAAGTGAGGTCATGGGTGGGGTGGAATTTTTTCAAGTCACTATTTTGGTGGTGATATGTTGGGTCAGGGGTGTTGTGGGATTATTTAGTCACTAAAAGGGGGGTGGGGATATGTGGTCATGGTGTGTTGGGGGGATTATTCCCCGTTTTATTATTTTGGTGGTGAAATTTGCGGTATTTTTCAGTCACCCATGGTGGGTTATATGTGGACCCTAATTTAAAAAAACCCATTATTCAGTTCACTAAAGTGGTGGGAAATGTGGTCCTGGGGTTTTATTGGTATTATTCCGTCCATTATGTGGTGGTGAAAATTTTGGTCATGGTTTTTTGGGGTAAAATTTTGGGCATTATGTAGGGGCCCGAATTTTTGGTCAAGGGGGGTGGGGTAAAAATTCAGATCACAATGTTGGGAGTGGGTATTGGTCATGTGTGTGGAATTATTTCATTTACTATGTGGAGGTGATTGGGCATGGGGTCGGGAAATTTTTCAAGTCATTTAAATTTTGAGGGTGAAGGGGGCAAGGGGTTGGGGGGGAAATTTTTCAACTATAGGTTGGGGAAAAAGGGGGCTTTGGGGTTGGGGGGAAATTTTTCAAATCACTAGCTGGTGGGATTTAAAAGTAGTCATGGGTGTTGGCTGGATTTTTGTTTTTTTTATAGTGGTATTTTGGGTAATATCACTTTGTTTTTGTCAGTAACAGACGGGGATAAAATTTTCTCCCTCTATAAATGGATTATAAGGGCCCAAATTTAAAAAACCATTAAAAAGAGGTATCATCCCAAAAAAACATTGGGATTACAGCTATTTTGTATGGGTTCATTACAACAATTTCAATTTCTTTTATATAAAATAAAAAAATTTTTTAGAAACCCCGGGAACGCTGATGTTGTGTTTTTGGGGCTGGCTGCTGGGAGGGCGGGGGGCAAGATTCTGTTAGGTTGGCGGGTTATAGGGCATGGGCCTGGGTGATTTTTATGGCTTGGGTTTTCAGTTTGGGGGTGTTTACTTTGTGGGTGGGCCCCGTGTTAAAAGGGGCTGGTAGGAGGCGTGGGGCCCGATGTCTCCCTCTTGCAAACTCTAAAAGGTTGGGGGGGTATGCTGATGGCATGTAGGTTGGGGGATTAAAACAATTTTTATCACCCAAAGCGCACTAAGACCCTTTTTTTTTTAAACATGTAAAAAGCATAAACATTAATGCAATTTTTAAATTTCCCACCCTGGGTTCAGGCAGGGAGGCAGGGGAACATGCAGCAAGGTCAGGAAACAAGCCAACATCTAAACAGGGGTTTCCCTACCGAGAAATAATCCTCATGAAAAGCCAGGCACGGGAAGGGCCAAAAAACCCCAGGCCCCCAAGTTGGGGTAGGTGTTTTCTTTTTAAGTATTTCCCCAAAACCTGTAACAGGGAGTGGAGAAGAAAGGGAGCATGCACTAAAAGGGGTGCAAGGGGGGACCAGGCTTTGGGCCCCAAAAGGAGGCAAAAAGCTTTGGCCAACACCCGAGAGGTTTTAAGGGGGTTTTATAGGGGCTGCCCAAATTTTAAACCCCCTTTTTAGCTCATTTACAAAAAACAGCCCCCCCCCCCCACCCCTTCTGGGAATCCCTTATTCAAGCCAGGCCCCAGTGAAAAATTGGGGAATTTAAGTTTCCCCTGCAAAGGGCCCCTTTTTTTTTAATATTAAAATTTGGTGAGAAAACTGGCTTATGAGAGAACCGTCAAGGCATAGCTGGCCCAAATTTTCCCGGGAAACAAGTATTTCCGCAAACTGGGAGCTAAATGGCCGGGGCATGTTTTTCCAAAAGGCAGACCGCCAGAATAAAGTGTTTAGGAGACAAATGCCCTGATGTCAGGAAGGGGTCAGGGGGGGGGACCTCTGCTGCTAAATAACCCCAGTCTAGCTGAGGATGGCTGCAGGACCTTTCCTTTTAAAATGGGCTTAGGGAAAGGGACAGTGGGGTTGCAAAAGTTTTTCCTAACCCTTAAATGTCCCTCAAATTTGGGATAGTTCCCCGCCACAGACTTAATGTATTTTATTGATATTTTTTTTGGGATAGGGGGCCCAAAACAAAAAGTAACAATATTTTTGAAGATGGAAAAAAAAATTAAATAAGCTTTTCAAAAATTTTTTAAAAACTGAAAAAAGTGTGGGGTGCAGGTAAATTTCAGCCCTCTTTTAAATATAAAAACCCTTAAATAAAATCCAGGGAGGGACCAATTTTCCCTTTTGAAGTCATCTAATCATAAAAAAAGGGGGGCATCTGTATGTTTAATTTTTTTTTTCAAATATAAAATACAGTTTTTTGTGAAGGCTTCAAGGTTTGCTAGAGAACATCAGGAAAAAATGCATCATGAAAAACCCCAAGGGAACACCACAAAAAGCTCAAGGATAAAGTTGGGTTGGGGAAAGTGTAAATTGGCAGGGTTTTTGGTTTAAAAAGATAGCCCAAGCCTGAACATCTCACAGAGCACTGTTTTAAATTTCCCTGGGAATCAAGGGACTGTAATAAAAGAACTCCCCCTTCCAGGTCTCAGCTGAAATCTTTTTTTAAAACAATCTCAGTTTTTTTTTAAGTAAAAAATTTTTAAAAATCCAAACAGGATAAAAAACCCTTTTCAGTATACTTACCTCAAAAACGCAAATTTTAAAAAGAATTAATGTAATTTCTTCTATTTAATAGATATTTAATACAACAAATAATTTTAAAAACTTAGTAAAAAAAAATTTCCCCTTAAAGCTTATTAAACGTAATACCAAGTGTATACCAATTCCCCTATAAAAAAAGCCAAAAAGTAGGGGGTTATTTACAAAAAAATATCAAGTGGGCAACACAATAATACTATATAAAACCTCAAGATCCAAAACCACAAAACAAAAGAAATTTAAAAAACCAAAACCCTTTTTCCCGAAAACATTTAATTTTTAAAAAAAGTTATAAAAAAAACATATGATTTTAAAAGGGCAAAAGCAACTGCACAGATAGCCCTTCCACCCAACTGCAACCCCCAATTTAAAAATTCAATCAAAGGGAAAAAAATCCAAACCATCAAAGGAAATTTTATAGCACCTAAACAAAAAGGGTGGAAAATTTAAACCCCAAAAAATAAAAAAATACATTCACATTTCGTATGAAAAATACTTAAAAAAGAATAAACACAAGCAATGGAAAAAGAGCACAAAGGGGGGGGAGGAGTGTTTGGGCACATCCTCGAAAGCCGCGTTTCGCGAGAATGAAAGCCCGCAGCAAACAACGGGGTTTTATTTAAACACCCCCCCGGGTTTACCCCAAAATTTTTTCAATTTTTAAATGTATAAAAAGAAGGAACGTCCCTTTTTGGGGTTTAAGAACGGTGCCTTAAATGGGGGTTTGTTTTAAAAAATGGGGAAAATAACAATCTTTCTTCTCCTGGCTAGTAACATTTTGGGAATTTTTTAAATTTTCAACCTAAAAGGGTGAACATTGCAAAAAAAATAATTAAAACTTTTGTTTCATGGGGCCCGGCCACAGGGTTAAATTCAAAGAACATATAAAAAATCCAAAGGATACAGGGGTCCCCGGGTTAAAAAACGGGAAAAGGGGGCTGTAAAGGTCTTCCTTAAGTTTGAATTTGTAAATTTAAAGTCGGAACCCGGGTAGATTTAAAAAAATGTTAAAATCCACAAAATGGGTTTTTGTTTTTTTTTATTTTGGATAGTGCAGGGGAAAGGGTTTTTACATTTGTTTTTGCTTTTTCCCTTTTCCCCTGTTTTAAAAGATTTCACTTCAAATTTCCACCTCATGTCTGCTGGGCCTGCTGGGGCATGTCGTTTCCCCACCCCACTATCTGCGTTGGGAAAAAAGGAACTACAAGGGCCAACAAGCCCCCATAAGTTCTTTTTGTAACTAGGGGAAAAGGTGTAACTGGGGAAAGGGGTTTAAATCGAGGGCAAAACCCGATAAAGGAGACCTTAAATTTTAAATTTAAAATAGCAAATTTAAAAAAAAGCTGGAAAAAAAGGGCATGCAAAAATGCCGCGCATGTGCATGGGCAATTTCCGGGTTTTGGCCCCGGTGCCCACTTTTGAAATTCCCCCCCCAACTTTTAGCAAGGTCCCTAAACCCCCCGTGTCACGGTGAGAGGGTGCCCCTGCCCCCCAACCCTAAACCCCCCCTCCCCCAAAAGAAAAAAAAGCCTAGGCATCTGTAGAACGGATAAAAGGGGTCTTCTCCTGTATCCCTCCCCATGAACAATTTTAAGTGCTTATTTCAACCCCCCAACTGGGTGTTTTAAAGAAATATGCCCCCTTGTCCCTAACAAATTTCTAGAGATAAAACGTTTTCCAAAAAAATGGCCAAAACCTTCCCAATGGGCCGGGAGGGGTTTTCCCTGACATTCACAGGCTTGGAAAAGGTCCCCCAAAAAATTGGTTGGAAAAAGAACAACTAATTTTTATGGGGGAAAAATTTAGACCAAACCACCACCAGGGCATGTAAAATAATAACAAGCGGTTTAAAGGTTTCCCAAATGAAAAAACAAAATGAGCATGGGGGCCCAAACAAATGAACAGAAAGGGAAATGCTCCCAAACAAGAAATATGCCAAAATGGGGACCCAATAAAACCAAAATGCTGAAAGGCAATAAAACCCCGGGGAAATCTGGAAACCCCTTTCAGATCCATTTCTTTCCCCTAAATTCTATGGACAATTTACAAAAGGGCAGACCAAATTTTTAGGGCATTTTTTTTCCCACCCAAAACCCCCCAACCAAAGGGCGAAAAAACATGCTGAGACCAAAACATTCCCAAAGGGGCCCCCAAACAAAATGAAGAGGTATTGCCCCCAAACACGAAAAACCAAAACCCAATTTAAACCCCTTTTTTGAGGGCCCAAAGGGCTTCAGGCCAAATCTGGAGCCGTTTCAGGCCCCTTTTCCCTCCCCCAAAACAATCAACCCGGGTTAAAGTTTTAAGTTCAAACCCCCCAGGTCATCCAGCCGCCCATTGAGCAACCCCTAAATGTATAAATGCCCAACACAAATGGTTTTAAGGAAACGAAATTTTTTTCGCAAAGGTTTAAAACAGCCCAAAGGGTTTTTTTGGTGATCGAAATTTCCAGATCATTGCATAAAATTTAAAGGGGTTAAAAAACTGAGCAACATCTTTTAAGATCGCGCCTTTTTCGGGGGCTTCCTGGGAAAATTTTGGGGGGCCCGCAAATCAGGGTTACAGAATAGAGCAGGGGAGAAAATTTTGTGTGACGTCCTGCTGGGATGGTATGGTTGCGAAATTTGGGGTGAAAAAACACATACCCGTCCCTTTTAAAATAGAACAAGGGGGTTTTTCCCGTTTCCGCCTCCGTGTCTCTCAGCGTCTCATTTGGGAAGGGCCTGCGTTCTGCCTGGGCCAAACAGCCAACGAAATTTGCTATTTCGCACAGAAAAACCTCAAACTATTAAATGTGATCCCTTCCCAATTTTAGTTAGATTAGAAAATTTTTGAAGATTTTATGTAGGTTTAAATAAAAGTTTTTAAAACAGCATCTACCGCTGTTAATTTCACGGCGGTGGGAAAGGGGGGGGGGGGGGGGGGGGGGGGGGGGAAACCGAACTTATAATTTGGGTACACAACATTTTAGTAACCTTTCAGGGCTCTTTGTTAGGTTTTTAAAACTTCCAAATTTTTTTATCAGTAAAACCTTTTTAATAGGTTTTTCATTTTAATTTCAAACCCCTTACACCCGTGAAAGTTTAAAAATCCACCTTGCAGTTAAATTAAAAATCCAGCAATCTTGGGAAACCCGCCAGGGGTTTTTTGTTGCCCCAAAAAAACCGTGTATCGTACGAAAAAAATAACAGTTTCGTTTTTTGTTTTCTTTTTTTCGCACCCCGGGGATTGTTTATTGACGCGCATTTTTTACGTAAATCTTTAAAAAGGCAAAATTTTATATTTACCACCCCGTGAAATTTAAAATTGGAAAAAATACCGTTTATTATTTTCAAAAACAAACATTACGTGTTTTTTTTGAAATTTTTTTTCCCGGACTTTTTATAACCTAATTTTGTTGCCTAAGATTAAACACTTTTCCATTTGGGCTGTTTTGGATTTTTATAATTTTAGCTTCTTTTTTCCCCATGTTTTGGGTGTTTAAAAATGAAAGGGGTTGGGTTTTCCCCCTCCCATTAAATTTAATGTCATGTGCCCATTAAAACGAAAAACTCAAATATCGAAAAAACCTTATCCCATAGCGGCCCCCACTATCGACTATTTGATCGAAACTCGAAAAGCCAACGCAATCGCCAACCCATACCAAAAACCCCCATACAACCAGGGCCGGGGATAACCTAAAGAAAAGTTAAAAAATTTAAAGGGGGGTGAAGTCAAAATATAACACCTAAAACGTCAAATTTCCATCTCCCCCCTGGGTTTAAACCCCTTTTACCCCCGGGAAAACCATCCCCTCTTAAACCATTGCAGGGTGGGGGAAATGCGAAAAGAATGCGCCCCAATTTGCTTGGGATTGGGCCCAAAACGAAGGCAAAAAGGGGCATGAAAAATGGGGGGGAAATTTAAAACAAAAAAGGGGAGTCCCATTGGGGAAAGTTAAAAAAAAAAAAACCTTTTACCGTATAACCCCCCGACCCACTGGGGGGCCTATTACCTTTTTATACTGTACCCACTGGGGGGGTTTTTAAATTTCCTTTTAAAACCCTTTTTACGTACCCACTGGGGGGCCTATTACCGGAAAACTTACCTACTTTGGGGCCCATTTTCCCCATATACTGTACCCACTTGGGGGGTTTTTTTTTTACCTAAAAACGTACCTCTAGGGGGGTTTATATTAAACCCGTAAACCGAATACTTTTACCCTCCGGGAGCCTTTTACCTTTCAGGGGGTGGAAGTCAGAGTCGGAGGGCGGGGCGTTGGGAGTTCCCGGGGCCCATTTTGGGAGGAGTCGGAGTTAATTGGAGTCGGTTTCCCATTTTTTTTTTCCCCCGGAGTCGGAGTCGTGGGAATTTGGGGCCCATTTTTGGGAGGAGTCCGGGGTCGAAAATTTGGATCCGGGAAAAAAAAGGGACCGACTCCGACTCCTAAAATATATAATAAATTGGTCCAGTTAGTTCAATGCAGTGCAAAGAGCAAGAAGAATTGGGTGTCACCAGTGCTACTGCTCCCATATCTTCAGCCTCATCACATGAGGAGTGTAATTGATGACATGGAGCGGGCAAAGCGCTGCCCCAGGGGAAAAGATTCTGCTCCCAGGGCAAACAGATTTCAGCAACATTTTTGACTTCATATTTACAATTTATTAAAGTTTTTTGTGTTCGAAAGTCATAGCCTATAAATATATTTTACATCGAAAAGCAAAAGGGTAACAATGTTTTGGACTTGTGACTTTCAGGCTCCATATCTCACCATCCACTGACAGCTTTCAACATGAGACGCCCATCATTTTATAGACAATCATCTTGGCTCTCATACATAACTGTGACCTGCAACTATTCAGCATCTACTGAGTTCTACAGATTCTTCTCATGTAACTGCATTGTTACTGTTTTGCTCTGGTGGTCGGACAATAGACAACCTGTTCTCACGTTACCTTATAGCACCGGGCAATACACATTACACAGGTCTGGAATGATGGCTTGAAAATAGGGGAAGAAGCCTCGACTTCAATCTCGTCATAAGAAACGTCGACTCAAGTTTGCCAAAAAGTACGAAAAATTGGAAACAGATGATTTAGAGCGATGAGATGAAAGTCAATAGACCGGACTCTGATGGAGGCAAATAGGAAGATCAAGGGAGAAGGGGGCTAATGGATCGAGAAGCTGGAAGAAGCCTGAGGATATGGGGAGGGGTCATAGCCAAAGGTGTTGGATACTTGACCAGGATGGATGGTGACCTCAATGCTGAGCTATATGTCTGTGTCCTACAAGATGAGTTACTTCATACACTCGAGTACTGCCGGCTCCCCCATGCCTCGTGTGTACGCGCTGATCACCGCGAGCTCCAGAAACACGGTGTACTGCGGCGCGTACTGTACGCACCGCAATATACTGTGTGAGCATACCATTAGAGATGAAGAAAAAGCTGTATTCGTGTAGAAGAGTCCTGGGATCAGATTTTGGTCAAGTCATGCTTGAATCTGATCCAGAGCCCAGAAGGATCCAGAAGGATTCAGGCAGAGCTGAAAGCAAAATTTTGATTTTTAGGAGCAAAACAGTAACCATGTAGTTACATGACAAGAATCTGCAGAACTAAGCAGATGCTAATACTAAAAAATAGATGTATATGATAGGTAAGATGATTGTCTATAAAATGATTGTAGCCTCATGTACAGAGCTGTAGTGGATGGTAAGATATAGAGCCTGAAAGTCACAAGTTCAAAACATTGTTACCCTTTTGCTTGTCAGTGTATGTTCTACCTAAATAGCTTGATTATTGTATCATAAGGTGATAAACAGCCTGATGTTAGCATTTTACTACAGTAAAGTTATCACTTAAACATGCGCCGTGTATGAGGGAGTGGGAACCAGAGTCAGGAGTCGGTGTCAGGCAAATTGAGGAGCCAGGAGTCGGGAGTCGGAGTCAGGAAAATTGAGGAGTCGGAGTTGGAGTCGGAGTCGGTGTCAGGAAAATTGGGGAGTCGGAGTCGGAGTTGGAGTCGGAGCTTTGGCTTACCGACTCCACAGCCCTGATTACCTGTATACTGTCCCTACTGGGGGCCTATTACCTATATACTGTCCCTACTGGGGGCCTATTACCTGTATACTGTACCTACTGGGGGCCTATTACCTATTTACTGTACCTACTGGGAGCATATTACCTGTATAATGTACCTACTGGGGGCCTATTACCTGTATACTGTACCTACTGGGAGCATATTACCTGTATAATGTACCTACTGGGGGCCTATTACCTATTGGGGGTTCTATTACCTGTATACTGTAATTACTGGGGGCCTATTACCTGTATACTGTACCTACTGGGGGCCTATTACCTGTATACTGTACCTACTGGGGGCCTATTACCTGTATACTGTACCTACTGGGAGCATATTACCTGTATAATGTACCTACTGGGGGCCTAGTCCCTGTGTACTGTACCTACTGGGGGCCTATTACCTATGGGGGGTTCTATTACCTGTATTACTGTTAATTACTATGGGGGCCTATTACCTGTATACTGTACCTTACTGGGGGCTATTTACCTGTTATTATCCGTACTTACTGGGGGTTATTTTACTGTATTTAACTGTACTTACTACTGGGGGCCTATTACCTATTGGGGGTTCTATTGTACACTGCTATTCGTGTATTTAACTGGGGGCCTATTACCTAGGTTTATACTGTATACTACTGGGGGCCTATTATCTGTATACTGTACTTACTGGGGGCCTATTACCTGTATACTGTACCTACTGGGGGCCTATTACCTATTGTGGGTTCTATTACCTGTATACTGTAATTACTGGGGGCCTATTACCTGGTTGAAATTGAAAACAAGTCAGGAACGTCCCATTAGAATGCAAAATAAAAAAACTCTTACCTGTATACTGTACCTACTGGGGGCCTATTACCTATATACTGTACCTACTGGGGGTTCTATTACCTGTATACCTGTATACTGTACCTACTGGGAGCCTATTACCTGTATATTGTACCTACTGGGGGTCTATTACCTATATACTGTACCTACTAGGGGTTCTATTACCTGTATACCTGTATACTGTACCTACTGGGAGCCTATTACCTGTATACTGTACCTACTGGGGGTCTATTACCTATATATTGTACCTATTGGGGGCCTATTACCTATATACTGTACCTACTGTGGGTCCTATTACCTATATACTGTACCTACTGGGGGCCTATTACCTGTATACTGTACCTACTGGGGGCCTATTACCTATATACTGTACCTACTGGGGGCCTATTACCTGTATACTGTACCTACTGGGGGCCTATTACCTGTATACTGTACCTACTGGGAGCATATTACCTGTATAATGTACCTACTGGGGGCCTAGTCCCTGTATACTGTACCTACTGGGGGCCTATTACCTATTGGGGGTTCTATTACCTGTATACTGTAATTACTGGGGGCCTATTACCTGTATACTGTACCTACTGGGGGCCTGTTACCTGTATACTGTACCTACTGGGGGCCAATTACCTAAATACTGTACCTACTGTGGGTTCTATTACCTGTATACTGTACCTACTGGGGGCCTATTACCTAAATACTGTACCTACTGGGGGCCTGTTACCTGCATACTGTACCTACTGGGAGCATATTACCTGTATACTGCACCTACTGGGGGCCAATTACCTATATGCCTACTGGGGGCCTGTTACCTGTATACTGTACCTACTGGGGGCCTATTACCTGTATACTGTACTTACTGGGGGCCTGTTACCTGTATACTGTACCTACTGGGGGCCAATTACCTAAATACTGTACCTACTGGGGATTCTATTACTTGTATACTGTACCTACTGGGGACCTATTACCTGCATACTGTACTGTACTTGGGGGCCTTTTTCCTGTAAACTGTACCTACTGGGGGGCCTATTATCTGTATACTGTACTTACTGGGGGCCTATTACCTGTATACTGTACCTACTGGGGGCCTATTACCTGCATACTGTACCTACTGGGGGCCTGTTACCTGCATACTGTACCTACTGGGGGCCCCATTACCTATATGCCTATTGGGGGCCCTATTACCTATATGCCTACTGGGGGACCCTATTATCTATATACTGTACCTACTAGAGACCCCATTACCTATATACTGTACCTACTGGGAGCCCTATTACCTATATGCCTACTGGGGGACCCTATTATCTATATACTGCACCTACTGGGGGACGAATGCTGGCCAGGAGAAGTCATCATGGCGTCTGGGCCGGATGGAGAAGAGAAGGGAAAGTGAACAACTCCGATCAGAAAAGACTTCTCCTGTGAGTCACTAAATGTAACTGCAGTGTAATCACTTATATGTCTGCAGAGCAACTAGTATCTACCACTATATGGTCACTGTATGGCGGTAATATACATCTTCACAGCCTGTGTACAGCTGATAGTCACATGTGGTGGTCGGGTTTGGCCATGGTCTGGCAGTGTTACTTGGTTCTTGGTTTTGTAGGAGTTTTTTTAGTAACAATGATTCGTCTGGTCTATTTCCTCCATGTATCCAGTGACTGTGAACAAGAGCTGTAATCGCTCGAAACGCGTTAGTCCGACATAGGCTGTTACTACATGCTGTGGGTGCTGTTTTAACTCTTTGGATACAATAAAGCTGCTCATTTTTTTTACCACGAGAGTCTACAGTATGCTTGCTTCAGCTACCACTTGGGAGTCCAGCGTGCACACCTGATTCTACTTTTATATTAGTGAGGTGCATGCAGTGATTGGCAGTCTATGGCGCCTCTCTACAGTACAGTGTGGTATTACATGTCCTGTACTGCCCTTACATGTATTAGCATACATGCCAACTCTCCCGTTTTTGGCGGGGGGGTCCCGATAATTGGGGTCCCCCGCCCTCCCGGCAGAGTTGGCATTCCTCCCGCCGCCAGCAGGCAGCGGGGGTTCTTTAACTGACCGCGGTGACAAAGTAGCCGCCGGACCGCTCCTACAGGCGGGTGAAGCGGCCGCAGCTCACGTCTCACTGTACAGGGAGGAGGCAGGAGGGATCGTTCCCCTCCTCCCTCCTCCCCCTGTATGTACAGCGCCGGCCGGTGTGCGCTGTACATACAGATCAGCGTCGCAGGGGGTGTGAAACGCGGCTGCACTCACTCCCCCTGCGATGCTGAGGAGATGGGCCGGGAGATGTCCGGAGCTGCAGGAGCCTGTGAGGTAAGTGGCTTTTATTACTTTATTTTTATTAGCTATAGAGGGGCAACTACCTGGCTACTAAAGGGGGCAACTACCTGGCTACTAAAGGGGGCAAGTACCTGGCTACTAAAGGGGGCAAGTACCTGGCTACTAAAGGGGGGCTCTACCTGGCAACTAAAGGGGGCTCTACCTGGCTACTAAAGGAGGCGCCTACCTGGCTACTAAAGGGGGCACCTACCTGGCTACTAAAGGGGCAACTACCTGGCTACTAAAGGGGGCAACTGCCTGGCTACTAAAGGGGGCACCTACCTGGCTACTAAAGGGGGCAAGTACCTGGCTACTAAAGGGGGCAAGTACCTGGCTACTAAAGGGGGCTCTACCTGGCTACTAATGGGGGCCCCTACCTGGCTACTAAAGGGGGCAACTGCCTGGCTACTAAAGGGGGCAACTGCCTGGCTACTAAAGGGGGCTCTACCTGGCTACTAAAGGGGGCACCTACCTGGCTACTAAAGGGGGCAAGTACCTGGCTACTAAAGGGGCAACTACCTGGCTACTAAAGGGGGCAACTGCCTGGCTACTAAAGGGGGCTCTACCTGGCTACTAAAGGGGGCACCTACCTGGCTACTAAAGGGGGCAAGTACCTGGCTACTAAAGGGGGCAAGTACCTGGCTACTAAAGGGGGCAACTGCCTGGCTACTAAAGGGGGCAACTGCCTGGCTACTAAAGGGGGCAACTACCTGGCTAACAAAAGGGGCATCTCCCTGCCTGTAAGGGACACTACCTGGTTATGGGGGGCTACTACCTGGCTATAAGGGCATCTACCTGGCTTTCTTCCAAAGCCGTTATGCAGTTAGGTGGAGTGGGTGTGGCTTTTAGAAGGGGCATGGCACACCAACAAGATGGGCGTGTCCATGCAAACAAAATTTTCAATCTCCTGCTTTTCCATTTTCAAAAGTTGGCAACTATGTGTATTAGTGAGGTGCATGCAGTGATTGGCGGTCTAGTAGCGCTTCTCTATAGTACAGTGCGGTACTACATGTTCTGTACTGCTTTTACATGTATTTACATGTATTAGTGCAGTGTATGCAGTGATTGGCAGTCTATAGCGCCTCTCTACAGTACAGTGCGGTACTACATGTCCTGTATTGCTCTTACATGTATTAGTGAAGTGCATGCAGTGATTGGTGGTCTATAGCGCCTCCCTACAGTACAGCGCGGTACTACATGTCCTGTATGGCTCTTACATGTATTAGTGAGGTACATGCAGTGATTGGGGGTCTATAGCACCTCTCTACAGTACAGTGCGGTACTACATGTCCTGTATGGCTCTTACATGTATTAGTGAGGTCTCAGATGCGTAGATTGGTGCGTTATTAAGCTGCTCTCTTACAGTATAGTTACAGTGCGGTTGGGGTAACCTCTACATGTACACTTTGTACTGCTCTTACATGTATTAGTGAGGTGCATGCAGTGATTGGTGGTCTATAGCGCCTCTCTACAGTACAGTGCGGTACTACATGTCCTGTCCTGCTCCTACATGTGTCAGGATGAGCGGCTCCTTTGGGCACCAGGTGAGGGCCCCATTATCTTTTTTTTTTGGTCCACTGTATATAAAGTCCATTACCCAAAGAGGCTCCTGTCCTCATCATAGAAAGTGATTTCCAGCTTCCAGCAGCTCTCTCTGATGTTATATGGGAGGACGCGCTTTATCTGGATTACTATCTGCTTTATTCTCTTTAATCTCCATTTTGCATTATGTTGGGGACATTTTGGGGCTTTAGAAACAATTACCTGTTTTCTGTAGAGTTATGGTTCCAAAATACAATGGTGAATGAACCAATTACTATTGTATGTATATCGTATCTTTCAGTTTCTGAACAATAAAAGAGGAAGTTTTTCATGTGAAATTTTTTCTTCAACACCAGGTGGCACTAATACTCCTTTAAAAGAATTCACTATTCGGTGCTGAAACTTCTTAGGCTCTGTGTACAAAGCGCTGGATTCTCGTCGGATTTTCAGCAGATTCAGTATTTTGAATCCACTGAAAATCTGACTATACCTAGCGCTGTGTAGACTTCAATAGAAACTCCATACTCTAGTCTACACGGCAGAGGCTTCTACTGAAGCCGCCGTCCGTCCAGCAGGAGATACAACGTGTTCTATCTTCTGCCGGATACCTTTCTGATTCCCCTGTCCCATGTACTGGGCCAAAGGGAATCCAAAATCCAACTGCATTTTTTTTCTCGCAAAAAACATGCAAAAAAAACCGGTGGTGCGGCGAAGTTAAAATACGGTCAGATTTTCCACAGTATTTTAACTTTGCTGTGGAGACAAAGCCTTAGGATCAAGGACACTGTATTGAGCTTATTAGGTGAACAGCTCTGTGGATACGGTTGACATATCTAATGCAAGTTTTCCAAGCGTATATGGCGATCATGTGCTATAAATACAGTGTTACCTGCATCACGTCACTAGTAGTTGCAATGATTATACTGAGCAGTCCCCTACAGTCATTTATCTGTCACAATGTTTGGGCCAAACCATTTTATGTTACGAAGACCACACAGTTTTGTAAGTTTTTTTCATCTTGTCGATGCAGCTGTATGAAGTCTATGAAGTGGTTCTCTTGATACAAAACATTTTGGGGGTACAGATACACCCATCATAAAATTAAAACTGTTAAAACTAAACATTGTGTAGGATTTCCTTTGTGTTGACAAAACAGCTCATGGCCTGGACTCCATAAGATCTATGAAGGTGTCCTGTGGTCTCTGCCATCAGGTCCTTTAAAGGGGTTTTGCCAGCATAGACAGCCGTCTCAGACTGGGTTTCCTGGGACCCACCAGTGTAGTTGATTCTTGGGGCCCCTCAGTGTAGTTGATTCATACGGCCCCCCCTGTGTAGTTGATTCTCGGGGGTTCACCAATGGAGTTAACTTTTTGGGTCAACCAGTGAAGTTGATTCTTGGGTCCATCAGTAGAGTTGATTCTAGGGGTCCACCAGTGGAGTTAATTCACAGGGCCCACCAGTGAAGTTGATTCTTAGGGTTCATCAGTGGAGCTCATTCTTGGGGCCCACCAGTGGAGTTGATTCTTGGGGCCCACTAGTTAAGTTCTTTCTTGGGGCCCTCCGGTGGAGATAATTCTTGGGGCTCACCAGTGGAGGTGATTCTTAGGGCCCACCAGTGGAGTTGATTCTTGGGGACCATCAGTAGAATTGATTCTTGGGGCCCACCAGTGGAGTTGATTCTTGGGGCCCATCAGTAGAGTTGATTCTTGGGGCCCATCAGTAGAGTTGATTTTTGGGGCCCATCAGTAGAGTTGATTCTTGGGGCCAACCAGTGGAGTTGATTCTTGGGATTCACCAGTGGAGTTTATTCTTGGGGCTCAGCAGTGGAGTTGGTTTTTGGGACCTATCAGTGGAGTTGATTCTTGGGGCTCTCCAGTGGAGTTGATTCTTGGTGCCCCCTGTGTTGTTGTTTCTCGGGGGTCCACCAATGGAGTTAATTTTTTGGGTCAACCAGTGATTCTTTGGGCCCACCAGTGGAGTTGATTCTTGGGGCCCATCAGTAGAGTTGATTTTTGGGGCCCATCAGTGGAGTTGATTCTTGGGGCCCATCAGTAGAGTTGATTCTTGGGGCCCATCAGTAGAGTTGATTTTTAGGGCCCATCAGTAGAGTTGATTCTTGGGGCCAACCAGTGGAGTTGATTCTTGGGATTCACCAGTGGAGTTTATTCTTGGGGCTCAGCAGTGGAGTTGGTTCTTGGGACCCATCAGTACAGTTGATTCTTGGGGCCCACCAGTAGAGTTAATTCTTGGGGCACATCAGTGGAGTTGATTCTTGGGGCACATCAGTGGAGTTGATTCTGGGGGCCCATCCTACAGCGGCTGAACATAACTCCACTGTAACGGTCTGGAGCTGGATCCACTGGACCACCGCAGGCGATGGCGTAAGCCCACACCAGGGAGTGGAATCTAAGTAGGTCCCGGTATTCACCAGAGCCCGCCGCAAAGCGGGATGGTCTTGCTGCGGCGGGAGTCTACCAGGTCACCTCCACTGGCGGGGCTTGCCTGCGGTGGCGACCAGGGTACTGCGAGGTACAGAATCGGCAGGCAGGCTCGTAGTCGGGGACAGGCAGGAGGTCAGGACAGGCGGCTCAGGTTCGTAAACGTGGACTGGCAGGAGGTCAGGACTGGCGGCAAGGTTCGTGGTCGGTAAACGTAGGCTGGAAGTACGGTACACGGATAGGCAGACTAGACAATACAGGAAGGCTTTCTCCAACTGGATATACACCAAGGATCCGGAGAAGGCCGCCAGGAAGAGGCCGGACTTAAATAGGAGCAGTGCCCAGCAATGACCAATTACCGGCGCACTGCCCCTTTAAATTTCAAACTGCCGGCGTGCTCGCGCCCTAGGGGCAGAGCCACGCGCCGGGAGACGGAGACAGGCTGAGCAGGAGCGTGGCCGGGCAAGTGAACGCCGGCGGGGACGGGGGAGTGAGCGGACCACGAACCCGATGTGCGGGACGGGGCTCCGCTAGGTGTAGGAGCACGGACGCGCCTGCGACCCGGGACAGTGGTCGCAGGGGCGTCCATGACATCCACATACTGACTCTTAAATTTTGCTTCTCTTTCTTTGCTTTTCTCCCAAAGAAAGCCCAAGGTCCACCATGTTCAGAGGATGAACCCCCAAAACTACAGCAATTGCAGCTCCTGTCCATTTGTTTGAATGGGAGTTCCATTCCGTGAAAAGTGGCCTCTATAGATGGGACCTGTTTTCCACCACTTCTCACAGATGATTGATCGGATTGAGGTCTATAGAATCTGCCATTAGGGGTGGACTTGGTCTGTACAATGGTTCAGTAGGTGGGACCTGTCACAGTAACCTCCACATGATGCCAGAACCCTTTAGCAGAACATTGCCCATCACAATGCCTCCGCTATCTTGTCTTCTTCCCATAATCCATCCTAGCGCCTTATTTTACCCAGGTAAGGGACCCACACATCAGATCATCCAAATGATGCCAGGACTCCCCAGCAGAACATTTCCCATCATTCTGCCATCTTATCTTCCTCCCATAATGAATCCTGGCGTCATGGACAGCGCCGCAACCCGTGGGGCAGGCTGCGGGAGCGTCCATCTCCCTCAATTTTCCAACATAGAGACTGAGTCAAAATTGCATATAAAATCTTTCTTCTTTACTAATATAACTTAACGTATGGAATATCAATCTTGGCTATATGCCTATACATTCCTCTTCAGGACCGAACCCCTTCCAGTCCACTAAAAAGTATCTTTTTCCTCTAGTTCTCCTCATGCCCAGAATCTCTTTGACCTCGAAGACATTGGGCGCATCAGCCACAGACGGAGGAGGAACAGCCTTCTGGAAAAAGCGATTGAGGACCAGGGGTTTCAGTAAGGAGACATGAAACGAGTTGGGAATTCTCATAGTAGGAGGGAGCCGGAGTTTGTAGGACACAGGGGTTGATGCGACTGATGACCTCAAAGGGTCCCAGGAAACGGGGTCCCAGTTTGTGAGAAGGCATCTTAAGGCGGCCTCATCTAGACGAGAGCCACACCTTGTCAACTGGGGAGAAAACCGGAGGAGGAATTCTTCTTTTGTCCGCTTGAGTCTTCATGCGCTCGGAAGCGCGGAGCAGAGACTGATGGGTCTGGGACCAGATGGCCTTCATGTCTTGCACTAGTGCGTCCGCCGCCGGGACCTCGGAGGAGGTTGCCAGAGGGAGAGGAGGGCGGGGATGCAGGCCATACACAATGTAGAAGGGGGAGACCCCCGCGGACTCAGACTCAAGGGAGTTATAAGAGAACTCCGCCCATGGCAGCAAGTTGGACCAATCATCTTGACGTGCCGAGACGAAATGGCGAAGGTAACATCCCAAGACCTGGTTAACCCTCTCTACCTGGCCGTTCGTCTGCGGGTGGTAGGCTGAAGAGAAGTCGAGCTTCACCTGAAGTTGGTTACACAGGGCTCACCAAAACCTGGAGACAAACTGGACTCCCCGGTCCGAGACGATTTGCTGAGGGAGTCCATGCAGATGAAGGAAGAATAGCTCCGCCAGGCGGGAGGCAGACGGCAGGCCAGGCAACGGGACGAAATGCGCCATCTTGGAGAAGCGATCCGTGATCACCCAAATAATGGTGTTGCCAGACGACAGAGGGAGGTCAGTTATGAAGTCCATAGAAATGTTGGTCCAAGGTTGAGTTGGAATGGGGAGTGGCTGTAGTAGACCTGCCGGCTTGTGACGTGGCATCTTGTTGCGGGCACAGGAGTCACAAGACGAAACGAAGTCCTTGACATCTTTTTCAAGCTCTGGCCACCAATAGAACCGGGATATCAGGTGGAAGGTTCTTCGAGCGCCTGGATGACCGGCCACCAATGAGCAATGTCCCCATTTTAAGATACGTCTGCGGAGAGCAGGGTGCACATAAGTCCTTCCAGGAGGAACCTTCCGGAGGTCCACTGGAGCTGATGAGATAAGACGTTCTGGAGGAATTATGTGTTCAGGAGTAGTATCTTCACTCACCACGTCGGAGGCACGGGAGAGGTCGTCAGCTCTCACATTCTTCTCTGCAGGCCTGAAGTGGATCTGGAAATCGAACCTGGAGAAGAAGAGCGACCACCTAGCCTGGCGTGGGTTAAGTCGCTAAGCCGTCTGAAGATATTGGAGGTTTTTGTGGTCCGAGTAGATACGGATGGGGAAACGGGCACCCTCCAGCAGATAACGCCACTCCTCCAGGGCCAGTAGCTCCCAGTCGCCAATCGTGTAATTCCTCTCGGCCGACGAGAACGTCTTGGAAAAGAAGACACACGTTACAGTCTTACCCGTGGGACCTTTTTGCGTAAGAACTGCTCCGGCTCCCACAGATGAGGCATCCACTTCCAGCGTGAAGGGTTTCGCTGGATCCGGACGTGCAAGGATAGATGCCGTAGAGAAGGCAGACTTGAGCTTCGAAAACGCCTCTTCGGCCTCGACGGGCCAGCTGCATGGATTGGCTTGTTTCTTGGTGAGGGCCACTATCGGAGCCACCAGCGTAGAGAAATGAGGGATGAATTGGCGATAGTAGTTGCAGAAGCCCAAGAAGCGCTGTATAGCCCGCAGACCGACTAGGTGTGGCCACTGTAACACGGCTGACAGTTTTGCTGGGTCCATGCGTAGGCCTTGGTCAGAGATGACGTGCCCCAGAAACGGGAGGCTAGTCTGATGGAAGAGGCATTTCCCCAGCTTGGCATACAGATGGTTCTCCCGGAGACGCTTCAGTAGTTGACGAACATGGCAGCGATGGGTCTCGAGGTCAGGAGAGTACACCAGGATGTCATCAAGGTAGACCACCACGCAGGTGTAGAGGAGGTCTCTGAAGACGTCATTCACGAGCACCTGAAAGACGGCGGGCGCATTGCACATTCCGAAGGGCATCACCAGGTACTCAAAGTGCCCGTCCCTGGTGTTGAAGGCCGTCTTCCATTGATCGCCCTTGTGAATTCGGACCAAGTTGTAGGCCCCTCTCAAATCCAACTTGGAGAAAATCTTGGCGCCCTGCAGGCGGTCAAAAAGTTCTGTGATCAACGGCAATGGGTAACGTTTTTTTACCGTGATCTTGTTCAAGCCCCGGTAGTCTATGCAGGGCCGTAGAGTACCGTCCTTCTTCTTCACGAAAAAGAACCCCGCACCCGCGGGAGACGAGGACTTTCGGATGAACCCTTTCCTGAGATTCTCCTGGATGTACTCAGACATGGCTTGGGTCTCAGGAACCAAGAGAGGGTAGACTCTGCCCCGGAGAGGACTGGTATCCGGCAATAAGTCGATCGGGCAATCGTATGGACGATGCGGAGGAAGACTCTCGGCTTGTCTCTCGGAGAACACATCGGCGTACTCCAGATATTCGGGCGGCAGCCCGGGCAACGGCTCCTGAAGGGTCGAGCGAGAGCAGGAAAGCACCGGGCGAGGTGCCACCAAACAACGCCCCCGACAGTTGGGACCCCAACGAGTCACCTCTCCAGATGTCCAGTCCAGGATAGGAGAGTGGAGCCGCAGCCATGGGAGTCCGAGGAGGACCGCTGATGAGAAGCGAGGCAATACATAGAAGGCGATTTCTTCCTTAAGCAGCGCCCCCACGTGGAGGGACAGTGGCTTGGTGACAAACTGGATGGTGTCGCTAAGCAGCTCCCCGCTGACGGATGAGATGACAAGCGGTTTTTCCAAGCGGACCACCGGAAGCCGATACTGCTTCACCAGAGACTGGTGGATGAAGTTCCCGGCCGAGCCCGAATCCAGAAACGCCGGAACCTGGAACGAGGTACCAGTCTCTGAGACGACCTGCACGGGCATCAACAGACGTGGAGAGGAGGAGTTTGCACCTAGGAATGCCTCTCCCACAGATCCTAGGTGCGGGAGTTTCCCGCAGGCTTGGGGCGCCTGGGACAATTCCACCGGTAATGCTCTGGGCCACAGTAGAGGCACAAGTTCCTTTGCCGTCTTTGGGCCAACTCTTGCTCAGAGAGACGAGCCCGATCAATCTGCATGGGCTCCTCGGTGGGTGTTGCCGGCTGTGGAGCAGGAGGCCTCTGGAACACCGGTGCCAGGCGTGGAAACCGGCGAGGATGGGCTGACTGACGCTCTTGCCGAAGTTCCTCCTCCCGTTCAATGAAGCGTACGTCGATGCGGGTCGCTAAACGGATCAGGTCACTGAGGGAAGACTGGAGGTCTCTAGCGGCCAAGACGTCCTTAACTCGGCTTGAGAGCCCTTTCTTGAAGGTGGCGCACAGAGTGGCCTCGTTCCATGACAGTTCAGAGGCCAAAGTGCGGAATTGCACCGCGTAGTCTCCCACAGACAGATCCCCCTGGCGTAGGTTTAGGAGGGCTGTCTCAGCGGAGGATGCACGAGCTGGTTCCTCGAAGACATTGCGGAACTCACTGAGGAACGACTGAAGGTCCGCCGTCACTGGAACGTTCCTGTCCTACAGGGGTGTAGCCCATGCCAGAGCCTTCCCGGAGAGCAGGCTGACCACGAAAGCCACTTTCGCACGCTCGGACAGGAACTGATCTGCCATCAGCTCCATGTGCATAGAACATTGGGTGATGAACCCCCTGCAGAGTTTCGGGTCTCCGTCGAATTTAGATGGGAGTGACAGCCGAAGCTTGGGACCCCTCAGAGCCACAGGAACTGTAGAGGCAGGGACAACCACTGGAGATGGCGAGGGTTGCTGCTGCCGGACGGTGATGAGCTGCTGCACCATGGAGGAGAGTTGCTCGAGCTGCTGCGCTTGCTGCGCGATCTGCTGCGATTGCTTGACCACAACGGTGGTGATGTTGGCAACGCTTGGCAAGAACATCTTGGCGGGATCCATGGCCGGATCCTACTGTAACGGTCTGGAGGTGGATCCACTGGACCACCGCAGGCGATGGCATAAGCCCACACCAGGGAGTGGAATCTATGTAGGTCCCGGTATTCACCAGAGCCCGCCGCAAAGCGGGATGGTCTTGCTGCGGCGGGAGTCTACCAGGTCACTTCCACTGGCGGGGCTTGCCTGCGGTGGCGGCCAAGGGTAGGCGAGGTACGGAATCGGCAGGCTGGCTCGTAGTCGTAGACAGGCAGAAGGTCAGGGCTGGTGGCAAGGTTCGTGGTCGGTAAACGTAGGCTCGAAGTTCGGTACACGGATAGACAGACTAGACAATACTGGAGCAGCTTTCTCCAACAGGAATACACCAAGGATCCGGCAAGGGCCGCCAGGAAGAGGCCGGACTTAAATAGGAGCAGTGCCCGGCAATGACCAATTACCGGCGCACTGTCCCTTGAAATTTCAATCAGCCGGCGCGCGCGACCTAGGGGCGGAGCTACGCGCCGGGAGACAGAGACAGGCTGAGCAGGAGCGTGGCCGGGTAAGTGAACGCCGGCAGACGGGAGGGTGAGCGGATCCCGAACCCGACGTGCGGGATGGGGCTCCGCTTGGTGTACGAGCACGGGCGCGCCTGCGACCCGGGACAGTGGTCGCAGGGGCGTCCGTGACATGCTGGCCATCAAGCTTGCCTTAGAGGAATGGCGCCACCTCCTGGAGGGTGCTCGGCATCCGGTAAATATTTTTACTGTCCACAAAAACCTTCTTTACCTTCAGACCGCACAACGTTTCAATCCACGTCAAGCCAGGTGGTCTTTGTTCTTCTCCCAGTTCAATTTTGTCATACACTTCCGTCCGGCTGAAAAGAATATTAAGGCCGATGCCCTTTCTCGTGCTTCTGATGTAATCGGTGAAGAGGCCACTCCTCGGCACATTGTACCCCCAGAATGTCTGATATCTGCAGCTCCCATAACCCTCCAACGTGCTCCTCTGGGCAAGACGTATGTGCGACCTTCGCTCCGGCTAAGGATTCTGAAATGGGGCCACTGCTCTTGTTCTTTGATCTTTCGATTCTACTGGTGGCCCGATCTCACTAAAGATGTGAAGGAGTTCGTGGAAGCCTGTACCACCTGTGCCCGCAACAAATCACCGCGCCTCAAACCTGCGGGTTTGCTACAGCCTCTGCCGGTTCCTAACAGTCCCTGGGGCCACATTGCCATGGACTTCATCACCGATCTGCCTCCCTCTGACGGTAATACGGTTATCTGGGTGGTCACTGACCGTTTCTCCAAAATGGCGCACTTTGTTCCCCTGCCTGGTCTACCGTCTGCTCCCCGACTCGCCAATATTTTTTTAAGCATATCTTCAGGCTGCATGGACTTCCCCAACACATTGTTTCTGACCGGGGAGTTCAATTTGTCTCTCGGTTTTGGCGAGGTCTCTGCTCACTGCTACAAATTTATCTGGACTTCTCTTCTGCGTACCACCCGCAATCCAATGGTCAGGTGGAAAGAGTGAACCAGGTCTTGGGTACCTATCTCCGCCATTTCGTGTCCGCAAGACAAGATGATTGGTCCAGTCTGTTGCCATGGGCAGAATTTTCATATAATTCTCTTGAATCCGATTCTGCTGGCGCATCCCCCTTCTTCATTGTCTTTGGTCGGCACCCCCGTCCACCCTTTCCGCTGCCCTCTGCCTCCTCTGATGTCCCTGCGGTGGACAATCTGGTCCGTGACCTGCCGTATGGGAGCAAACACGACGATCTCTACTTCGGGCCTCTGCTCGTATGAAAGTTCAAGCGGACAAGAAGAGGGCCCTCTCCATCATTTGTTCCGGGGGATAAGGTATGGCTATCTGCCAGATACGTCCGCTTGAAGATTCCTAGCTACAAGCTTGGACCCCGGTATTAGGCCCCTTTGAAGTCCTGAGACTTCCTAACCCGGTGGCCTACAAACTCCGGCTCCCTCCCACTATGCGCATCCCCAATTCATTCCACGTCTCCCTGCTGAAACCAGTCGTCCGTAATCGGTTCTCACGGTCTGTGGTTCCCCCATCTCCCGTGGCTGACTCCACCAATGTGTTTTCTGTCAAGGAGATTTTAGCCATGAAGACGGTTAGGGGGAGACGATTTTTTTTGGTCGACTGGAAGGGGTTTGGGCCGGAGGAAAGGTCATGGGAGCCGGAGGAAAACATCCTGGACCGGAACCTCCTGACTAAGTTTCTGTGGGCTAGGAAGAGGGGGAGGCCTAAGGGGGGGGGGGGGGGTACTGTTATGTATGCCCCCGTGACCCCGGCGGAATTCAGGACAGATTGGAGAGGGGAGAGTTTACAGAGAGGGAGACTGATAAGTAAGGGTTACAGTAGTCGAGACGAGAATGAATAAGAGCGACAATGAGGGTTTGAGTTGTTTCCACAGTGAGAAAAGGACGGATTCTGGAGATGTTCTTGAGGTGCAGGTGACAGGAGCGGGCAAGTGATTGGATATAGGGGGTGAAAGACAGATCAGAATCTAGTATAACCCCCAGACAGCGGGCCAGTGGCCTAGGAGTTATGGTGGTACCACGCACTGAGACAGAAATAGGAGATGGGGGTTGGTTAGTAGAAGGTAGGATGACTATAAGTTCAGTTTTAGTGAGGTTTAGTTTCAGATAGAGAGAGGACATGATGTCAGAGACAGCGGCCAGACAGTCACTGGTGTTTTGTAGCAGGGCTGGAGTGACGTTACGGGAAGAGGTGTATAATTGAGTGTCATCACCATAGAGATGGTACTGGAAGCCAAATCCGCTGATGGCTTGTCCAGTCGGGGCTGTGTAGATTGGTAAGAGGAGAGGACCTAGAACTGATCCCTGAGGAACCCCAACAGCAAGAGGAAGAGAGGAGGAGGTAGAACCTGAAAATGAGACACTGAAGAAGCGGTCAGAGAGGTAGATAGGTATTATATATAGAAAAACAGACATACCTCAAGCCACGTCTCTGTTACGAATGCCCCCACGACCCCCGTATTGGGTCGCGGGCGCATCCGCACCCCTGCGGCATCTCCCGCTGCGGGTGACGCCGCAGCTCTGTACGGCACTTACCCTGCCCCGCTCCTGTTCCCGGCCGTGTGCGCAATCCTGTGGCCGGCTGTGCGCGCTCGCGGTACTGCAGTCAGGCTTAAAGGGACAGCGCGCCGATGATTGGTTTTTTATCGGGCGGTGATCCTATTTAAGTCCTGCCCCTTCCTACTGCCCTTGCCGAATTGATAGTGCCCTGTGCCTTGAGAGGAAGCGTTCCCGTGTATCTTGTTGTCTACTGTGTACCGTACCTTCTGCCTCCGTCCCTTGACTAAGAACCAAAGCCGCCTGTCCTGACCTTCTGCCTGTCCCCAACTACGAACCATTGCCGTCTGTCCAGACCTTCAGCCTGTCCCCAACTACGAACCATTGCCGTCTGTCCAGGCCTTCAGCCTGTCCCCAACTACGAGCCTGCTTCACGATTCTGTACCGCGCAACACCTCGGCTGCCACCGCAAGCAAGTCACGTCGGGGGTAGCGACCAGGTAGCAATCCATCTCGCTTTGCGGCGGGCTCTGGTGAAAACCGGACCTACTTAGATTCCGCTCCCTGGCGTGGCTTACACCATCGCTTGCGGTGGTCCAGAGGATCCACTTCCACAGACCGTTACAGTCTCTAACAACACCCAGGTACGTGATATCACACCCAGACAACGAATCATGCCCCGCCGTCTTCAGCAGACCAGCGGCAACACAATAGTAGTGTTACTGGGGTCTAAGGATGCAGTTATATAAAGTAATGCATTTTATAAACATAAATACATATAAATAACTATAAGACAAAGTTCTATGGATGATACTTCTAAATAATGATCTTAGAATTGCCACATAATACCGCTATACATCGAGCAAATATCACCACATTGTTACTGACCAAACCCAGACCAATATTATGAATGATACCACTATACAAAAATCACATAATACTGCAACTTCATGGCCACATATCACCACCAAATAGTGACTAAACTGGACCGCTATGCTGCTCCTGAATATAAACCATTACACTACTACCAATATTACCACCAGACACTGACCATACAGTGGTAGACACAGGCTCTGAAGACTGTATATTATCTCCAAACAGTGACCATATAGTGGTAGATGCCATTTGTACACGGGTTCTGGAGACTGTATATTACCCCCATACGGTGAACATATAGTGGTAGAAACCAGTTGTACACAGGCTCTGCAGACTGTATATTACCCCCCCATATAGTGACCATATAGTGGTAGACACCAGTGTACATAGGCTCTGCAGACTATTACCCCCATACGGTAACCATATAGGGGTACATACATACCAGTTGTACACAGGCTCTGCAGACTGTATATTACCCCCCCATATAGGGACCATATAGGGGTACATACATACCAGTTGTACACAGGCTCTGCAGACATGTAAGTGAGTACATTGCAGTTACATCCAGTGACTCACAGGTGACGTCTTCTTTGATGAGTCGTACTCTTTCCCTTTTCTTCTTCATCCAGTCCTGATCCCCATGACAAATTCTCCTGACCACTATTTGTCTCTGTAGAATTTACCACACAAACATCTTAGAATCCTGTAACGGACTTGGATAGTGGATCCACTGGACCATCGCAAGCGGTGGTAGAGGCCACACCAGGGTGCGGAGTCTAAGTGAGTCCCGGATTTCACCAGAGCCCGCCGCAAAGCAGGATGGACTTGCTGCGGGATTCCACCAGGTCGCTACCCCTGATGTGACCTGCTTGGGACCCGGCCAAGGCACAAGGTACAGAAAGGCGGGCAACTCGATCGGGGTCGGCCAAAAGGGTCGGGAGCGCGAAGTTGGGTCTTTGGAGGGCGTAAACCAAATGGACCAGAAGAGACAAAACGAAGGGGCCCAAAGGGTTTCCCTCCATAGGTACAGGCTTAGGAATGGGCAAGGTCAAGGAAGGGGGGAGCCATTTTATAGGGTCACGGCCGGGAAACACCAATTACCGGCGCGGGGCCCCTTTAAAATTTTTTAAAAAAAACCTGCGCGGGGCGCCTTCAGACAGCTGTGACAGAGCAGGAGCGCGGTCAGGTAAGTGCGAGCGCCCGAGGGGGGGGGGGCAGCAGGGACCACGGCCGCACCCAACCAGGGCGCGGCGCGCTCGTGACAGAAACCCCCTTTGTCTCCCCCCTCCCCTGGCCTGAAAAAAAATCGGGGAAACCCCCGGGCCCCTGATGTTTTCCTCCAGCCCCCGATTTTTCTCGGGCCCAAACCCCTTCCAATAATAAGGAAATACTTTCCCCCTGATCCCTTCATGGCCAGAATTTTTTTTTCGGTGAAGACATCCGGTTCGACCCCCGGGGCGGGAGTGACAACTGGGGAAATACCTGTTAAGGCAACGGGCTTAAACAGGGAAACGGGAAGGAGTTCGGGATCCGCATCGAAGGGGGAAAGGGGGAGTTTTGTGGGCCATGGGTTATCTCTTCAGGACCCAAAAAAGGACCGAGGTAGGGGGCCCCATTTTTGAAGAGGAATCTTCAGGGGAAAAATTTTGGGGGATAGCCACCTTATCCCCAAGTGAACAGGGGGGGGGCCCTCCTGACTTATCCCTTGTAGCTTATCCGGTGGAGGTTGAGCAGAGAATGCTGAGTGCTGTTCCAGAGGCCCCCACACAGACCAGGTGTCCAGGCAGGGACGTCAGGGGACCAAAACATGGGAGGGGTGGGGGGGATGTAGTCCATAAACCACAAAAACGGAGAAGCGCTCGCAGACCCCGAATCCAAGAGTTTAAGCAATTCTCCCCAAAGGTAACAACCCGACCAATCGTCCTGCTGGCCGACAAAAAATGCGTGATAATTTTCCGGGGTTTGGTTGACTCCCCCTGCCCCGTGGTTGGGGATGGTAAGAAAGGGGAAAATTTCGAAACCCACCTAAGCTGAGAACAGAGGGACCGCCAAATCGGAGACAAACTTACCCCGCAATCCCCCAATGTTTTGAAAAAGGCCTGCAACGGAAGACATTCGGGGAAGAAGAGGGTCGCAAGACGAGGGGGGGAGGCAACCCGGGCAGTGGTACGAAGGCCCCACTTAGAAAAAAAAAGATCAACTTTTGCCCCCCAATAAGGCTGGACTGGGCCGCCGGGAGGGGGAAACCCCCGGTGGGCCCCCCCGACCCGCTTGGGCCCCCGGAGGCGTGCCTCGCTCCCGGGCCCCGGCCCAACATGTCAGGGGCCCCGGGCCCCCGCGTCCCGGCCCCAAAGACCACCCGGGGGGTTGGGCGCGGGTTCCGGGGAGCACAGCCTACTAGCGCTGCGCTCCCTGATCCCCCGGCACTGAAGCATTAGGCCTTCACCTCCCGGGGGCCCCGGGCCCCTACGGGTGACAGGCGGCGCGGTGACGTCACTTCACCGCCCGCCTATGCATTTCCCAGGGGAGCCGGCGGGGGGCTCGTGCGGCGGGGACCTGGGGGGAGCCGGAGGGAGCGGAGCGGGACCCGGGAGCCGGGTAAGTGGCTGGTTTTTTTTTTTTTTTTTAAACTTTTCCCCTTAAGGGGGCCCTACTACTCAGGGGGGCCCCTGACTAAAAGGGGGGGGGGCCCCCTGGTACAAAGGGGGGGCCCCTGGTACTAAGGGGCCCCCCTGGCTACTAAGGGGGGGGGCCCTGAATTTGGGGGGGCCCCCTGGCTACTATGGGGGCCCCTGATTTACAAAGGGGGGCCCCTGACTACTAAGGGGGGGCCCCTGGTACAAAGGGGGTGGGCCCTGACACTAAGGGGGGCCCCGACTAAAAGGGGGGGGCCCCTGGCTACTATGGGGGCCCCCTGAAAAATAAGGGGGCCCCCCTGACTACAAAAGGGGGCCCCGGCCTAAGGGGGGGGGCCCTGACACTAAGGGGGGCCCTACTACTAAGGGGGGGGGCCCGGGTACTAAGGGGGGTCCCAGGACAAAGGGGGGGGGCCCGTAAAATAAGGGGGGGGCCCTGGCTACAAAGGGGGGCCCCCCCTGATACTAAGGGGGGGGGCCCTGACTACAAAGGGGGGGGCCCTACTACAAAAGGGGGGCCCGACTATTTTTGGGGGGGGGGGCCCCCCTGACTACAAGAGGGGGGGGGCCCCCCCCCGGGCTACAAAGGGTGCCCTGGCACATGGGGGGCCCGGGTACTAGGGGGGGCCTTGGCTACTAAGGGGGGCCCCTGGCTACTTGGGGGGCCCCCGACTCAAAAGGGGGCCCCCCTGATTAAAGGGGGGGCCCTGGCTACTAGGGGGGGCCCGGTACTATGGGGGGGCCCCTGGCTACAATGGGGGCCCTGACTACAAAGGGGGGCCCCCTGCTACCAAGGGGGGCCCCCTGACTACAAGGGGGGCCCTGGCTACAAGGGGGGGCCCTGTACTAATGGAGGCCCGACACTAAGGGGGGCCCCTGACTACTAAGGGGCCCTGGCACTAGGGGGGCCCCTGACTACAAAGGGGGGCCCGGCTACAAGGGGGCCCCGGCTACAATGGGGGCCCCGACACAAAAGGGGGCCCCTGACTCAAGGGGGCCCCGACTACTAATGGGGGCCCGCTACAAAGGGGGGGCCCCGACAACTAGGGGGCCCGGGCACAAAAGGGGGCCCTGGCTATATGGGGGGCCCCTGGCTACAAGGGGGCCCGATACAATGGGGGCCCTACTACTAAGGGGGCCCCTGACTACAAAGGGGGCCCCCCCGACTACTAGGGGGAGGCCTGACTACTAAGGGGGCCCTGGCTCAAAGGGGGGGGCCGATATTAAGGGGGGCCCTGACACAAGGGGGGCCCTGACTACTAGGGGGCCCCTACACTATGGGGGGCCCGGTACAAAGGGGGCCCCTGTTTTACTATGGGGGCCCTGGCTAAAAGGGGGGCCCCTGCTACTATGGGGAGGCCGGGTACTAGGGGGGGCCCGGTACTATGGGGGGCCCTGACTACTAGGGGAGGGGGCCCACTAGGGGGGGCCCTGACTAAAGGGGAGGCCCTGACTAAAAAGGGGGCCCTGGCTACTATGGGGGGCCCTGGCATATGGGGGGCCCCTGGCTACTATGGTGGGCCCCTGATACTAGGGGGGCCCGCTACAGGGGGGCCCGGGCTATATGGGGGGGGCCCCCTGACTACAAAAGGGGGCCCGACTAAATAAAGGGCCCCTGGCAAATAAAGGGGCCCTGACTACAAAAGGGGGGCCCCGAACATAAAGGGGCCCCGGCTTAAAAAGGGGCCCCTGACTAATGGGGGGCCTACTATAAAGGGGGCCCTATACCTAAAACTACCAAAAGGGGGGCCCTGACTCCCTACACCTAGCTAAAGGGGGCCCTGACACCTACACACAACTAAAGGGGGCCCAGACTTCCTAATACTAGAAAAAAGGGGGGCTGATTTTCCTGCACACAGTAAAGGAGGGCCCCTAACTACCTGTATAAACCTAAAAGAAAACCCTTTAATGCCTGTACACCCCTAAAAGAGCCCCCTAATGCTAATACTCCCTAAAGGGGGCCAACTGCCTGTATATATCAAAAGGACCCTTAATCCCTGTATACCCCCCCTAAAAGAGACCCCCAACGGTAACTCCGCATTATCTCCGGGGGGGTTAGTCCTTTCCCCCCCTTAAACCCCCCTAGGAACTAGCCCTCAAGTTATGGTTGTACCCGTCTCCCACCCCTGGGAAGTTTGTAAGGGTGGGAAGGGTAAAAAGTTTGCGGGAAAAATTGAGGATTTAAGATATTTGTGTGAATTTCTGCAGGGAGAGTTGTGGCCGGGACAAGTCATCATGGGGGTTTTGGGGGAACTTTTGCAGAAAAAGGAAAAAGAAATTTATGAGAGAAGAGAACGACTCTCGATGGGACGTCTCGGTGAGTCCCTGAATTGGGGGTTTTTTTCTTCTTATTGGATCAGTGTTGTTTTCCCCTGTAATGTGATGTGACCTAGCGGGTTCGACTCTATGTGGTCCATATGGGGGGTTTGTAGGTTATACTGAGCTGGTGTTGACCTTTTTTGGGTTTTCCTTTATGGGGGTTGAGGTTATACCTAAATGGTGTCTGGCCTTTTATGGGTCTCTATAAGCGTGTTGTAGGTTATATGATGGTTTTGGCCCTTATTGGCCCTTTTAATTGCCTGTGTAGGATTTCACTTCTACTTTCTTTCTGGTGTGTTTTTAGAAGGTGGTGAGGGGGGCTGACAATGGAAACGTGGGGAGATATTTTTGGGGTGGAGGGGGATATTGTATGTGGGGGGAGGGGGGGTATTGATGTGGGTGAGGGAGATATGATTGGGTGGAGGGGATATTGTATGTGGGTGGGGGGGAATTTTTATGTGGGGGGGTGGGGGGGATATTATTGGGGGGAGGGGGAAAATTGTTGTGGGTGGAGGGGGTATTGTAGGGGTGAAGGTATATTGTATGGGGTGGAGGGGAAATTGTATGTGGGTGGGGAGGAGGTTTTATGTGGGGGGAGGGGATATTGTATGTGGGTGGGGGGGGGTATTTATTGGGTGGAGGGGGGTATTTTATGGGGTGGAGGGGTTTTGTATGTGGGTGGAAGGGGGATATTGTAGTGGGTGGAGGGGGGTATTGTATGTGGGTGGAGGGGGGGTATTTTTGTGGGTGAGGGGGGGATTTGTATGGGGTGGAGGGGGATATTGGGGGGGGTGTGGGGTGGGGGGGGATATTGTATGTGGGGGAGGGGGGTTTTTATGTGGGTGGAGGGGAAAAATTTTGTGGGTGGGGAGGGATATTGTATGTGGGTGGAGGGGGGTATTTAGTGGTGGGGGGAATTTTATGTGGGTGGAGGGGATATTGTATGTGGGTGGAGGGGTAATTTATGTGGGGGGGGGGATATTTTATGTGGTGGGGGGATATTGTAGGGGGGGAGGGGATATTTAAAGTGGGGGGAGGGGATATTGTAGTGGGTGGAGGGGGGTAGTATGGGTGGCGGGTGATATTGTTTGGGTGGAGGGGGATATTGTATGTGGGGGGAGGGGATATTTTTATGTGGGTGGAGGGGTTTTGTATTGGTGGGGGGGGGGATATTGTTGGTGGGGGGGATATTGTATGTGGGTGGAGGGGATATTTTTTATTTTTGGGTGGGGAGGGTATTGTAGGGGTGGGGGGGGATATTGTATGTGGGTGGAGGGGATAATGTATTTGGGGTGAGGGGAAATTGTTTGGGTGGAGGGGATATTGTATGTGGGTGGGGGGGGATATGTTAGGGGGGTGGAGGGGGGTTTTGTATGTGGGTGGAGGGGGGTATTTTATGTGGGTGGGGGGGATATGTATTTGGGGGGGAGGGGGATATTGTAAGGGGTGGAGGGGATATTGTATGTGGGGGAGGGGGATATTTTTATGTGGGTGGAGGGAATATTGTTGTGGGGGGGGGGGGTTTGTATGTGGGTGGAGGGGGTATTGTATTGGGGGGGGGGTGGGAATTGTATGTGGGTGGAGGGGGATATTGTATGTGGGGGGAGGGGGGTATTGTATTGGGGGGGGAGGGGGGTTTGTGTATGTGGGGGGAGGGGATATTGTATGGGGTGGAGGGGGATAGTGTATGTGGGGGGAGGGGGGTGTTGTGTGGGGGGGGGGGATATTTTATGTGGGGGGAGGGGAAATTTGTATTGGGGGGAGGGGGATATTGTATGTGGGTGGTGGGGATATTTATGGGGTGGAGGGTATTGTTGTGGGGGGAGGGGGGTATTGTAGTGGGGGGCGGGGGAGTTTTTATGTGGGGGGAGGGGGGATATTATGTGGGTGGAGGGGATTTGTATGTGGTGGAGGGGGATTTTTAGTGGGTGGGGGGGGATATGGTTTAAAAAACCCTTTTGCCCGTGTCTTTGTATGCAGACAGACAGATATGGCGATGACGATTTGACCATTCTTTGTACTACACAAAAAAATTTTGTTTTTCCCACTGTATTAGTGGAAAATGGGCCTTTGTCCGAAGGGCCCGGGAAATTTTTATGTAAGTAGGGTGGGCCCCCCCAAGATAAGGTGGGCCCCCCCCGACAAATCCCCTGTGGGGCCCCCGACCCCCCAGTCCGACACGCCCCCCAAAGACGGATTTCCGCAACAGCGGAAGATCCGAAAAAAGTCCGCGGCAAAGCAATCCCCAGGGTTGCGGGGGGGGTTTTTTTGTTGCGGGCACACGAGGGGCAGAATCCACAAAGTCCTTGCCATCCTTGACAATAGGCCACCAATAGTAGCGGCTTTTAAATGGGCCATCTTTTGTATACCCGGGGGGGGAAATCCCGAAAAACCTGCCCCCCATTCAGGATTCTCCCTCAAGCGCGGGCAAAACGTAAGTCTTGCCAGGGGAATCCCGGATCCCCGGGATCCCGAATCAGAGGTTGGTTTGGAATGAGTGACTGGGGGAGACCCTCCCCCACGACTGAACCCGCGACGGGATCAGCCTTGATTTCTTCTCCCCGGCGAAAATGGATCACGAAGTTAAAGCGCGAGAAAAAGAGAGCACAACGACCCTCCCGATGATTAAGGGCTGACCGTCGGGAGTACCCCAGTTTCTTGTGTTTGAAAATTGAAACCCGGAGGCACCCCTTCAAGCAATGGCGCACTTTTTTTTTCAAGGGCCCAATTTAATGGCCAACAGTTTGGGGTCCCAATAGTGAGTTTTTGGGCCAGAAAGATTTTTTTAGAAAAAAAACCCACCCCAAAAGACTTGCCCTTGGGGGTCCCATTGAAAAGCACCGCCCCTGTTTCCTACAGACGCGCCCCTCCAAAAAGAAGGGTTTCTCGATGTCCAGACGGTAAAAAGGGGGGGCCGGGAAAAGCCCTTTGAGCGGGGGAGAACGCGTTTTTGGCCCTTGGGGCCCGCCCTGGGATTTCCAGACTTTTAGAAAGGGACAATGGGACCACCATGTCGAAAAGTCGGGAAAACTGCGGTAGAAATTTGCGAAGCCAAAAACCCGCTGGTGGCCCAAAGGGGTTTTTTTGAACGAGGCCACTGATGAGGCAGATGTTTGGCCAAAACCCCATTTGAAGCCCTTGGCGAGATAATAAGGAATGGCAGAAGACTGGCAAAACGGCCTTCTCTAATTTGGTGAAAAGGTGATTCCCCCCGAAGCGCGGGGACCTGGCCACATGGGGGGGGACTTGGATCAGCAAAAAACAGAATGTCGTCCAGATACAAGACCACCAAAAAATATAAAGGCCCTAAGATCTCTTAAAAAAGCCCAAACCCCGGGGGGCTTCAGAGCGAAGGGCATAATAAATATTCAAATGCCCGCCCTGGGGTTGAACCCTTTTCCATTCGTCCCCCCCCCGGATGCAAAAGGGTTATACCCCCTCGCAAAGAGCCTGTGATCAAGGCAGAGGTGCGGTTCTTCAACGAATTTTTTAAAGGCCCGGGTAGTCGATACAAGGACGTAGCGAGCCATCCTTTTTCTCCACAAAGAAGAAGCCTGCTTAGGGGGGGAAAAGGGGACTTGGGGATAACCCCTTCTTGAGTTCTCCTGTATAATAGTCTGACTGGCCCTTTGGTCTGGGCACAGAAGGGGGTAAACCCTCCCCCGGGGAGGGCTGTGCAAAAAACAGGTCGATAGGGCAGTCTAGGGGATGTGGCGGCAGGGTCACCCTTTTCTGGGAGAAAGGCCCGCAAAGCCCGGGTATCAGCAGGCAGCCTGGCAGTGGCTTCAAAGGCGCGGGCGGAGAAGTGGGAAGCACGGGGGCGAGGTGCTACAAGAAAAAAATCCGGCGTAACTTCACCCTTTTTCTAGTCAAAGACGGGGGCGTGACTTGCAGCCAGGGTAACCCCAACAAATTGCAGACGAGGAATGGAGAACCAATCATAAAAAACCAATCTTCTCGCCGTGAAGCGCCCTCGCGCATTGTGACAGGCCCGGCGTATTGGATCGATCCGCGGATCCCCATTCATGAAGAAATCACAAGAGGTTATCGAGGGGATTTGGGGGAGGCGAAGCTTCGACCAGGGCGGACCCTAAAATTCCCTGCCAAACCCGGAATCCAAAAAGGGCAGACGCTTGAGTTTGACCCCAAAACTAGAGAGATCTCCCCCCGCATGGTTAGACGTGGAGGGGCCCATTTCAACCCAGGGATCCCTCTCCCACGTCCCCAAGGTGCGGTTCTCGGGCGAGACAAAGGGGACATCCTCAAAAGTGCTCTGAACTAGCCAGTACAAACAATTCTCTGTGCGGTGGGAAGCCCCCTGTAAAGAGTGGGGCATGATGATTTGCAGGGGTCCTCGCCGGAATGCTGTGGAGGGGCAGAGGAGGTTCTGGAAACCGTGCCAAGGGGGAAATCGACGAGGCCGAACAGAGTCCTTCTTGGGGAGCTTTCTTGTCCCCTCGGGAAGCGTACGTAATACGCGGGGCCAGGGGATAACCAGTCGGGGGAACCCGGAAGATCCCTTGCACCCAAAAGCACCCTTGACCCTGCAGAGAGGCCCTTTTTAAAAAGGGCGCAGAGGGCGGCCTATTCCAGGTACTCTGAGCCCCGGGTGCAGAATTGAAGGGCGTAGTCCCCAAACCCAGGATTCTCCCGACCAAGTTCGGGAGTGGGTCCCATCCGGCCCGAAAACCAAGGAACCCCCAAAAAAGGCCTGCAAGTCGCCCCCAACGGATCACCCCTGCCCCAAGGGGATCCCCCACGCCAAGCCTTCCCAGAGAGCAGACTGGGGACAAAACCCACTTTTCCCGTTCGGAGGAAATTCGTCAGCCATTGTTCCACGTCTGGAGCACTGCGTGATAAATCCCTGCTAGCTTCGGGTCTCATAAAAACTTCGGCTTGGGCCCCACAGAGGCGGGAGAGCGGCAGGTGCGGAAATGGGTGGCGGAGGTGAGGAGCCCGCTGTAGGGGCGACGGCTACTGCATCGGTCTCGTTGTCTAACTGTTCGCCTGCTGCCCCGCTCCCTATGCGGGGAAACGATTGACTCAGATCTTCCACGCGGGTAAGGAATCTTGGGGGATCCATGGAATTCAACTGTAAGGGACTGGATAGTGGATCCACTGGACCACCGCAATCGGTGGTAAGGCCACCCCGGGGACGGAGTCAAGGGGGCCCCTGGTTTTCACCAGAGCCCGTCCAAAGCGGGATGGATTGCTGCTGCGGGACCCCCGGGTTTGCTCCCCCTGATGTGACCTGTTTGCAGAGACGCCAAGGCCAACGCGGTACAAAAACGGCAGGCAAACGTTATGGGGGTGGGGCCAGAAGGTCGGGGCAGGCAGCAAGTTGTGTCGTTGGATGGGGGGAAAAAAACGGAAGGTACACAAGAGACAAAATGGATGGCAAAGGCTTCCTCGCATAGGGACAGGGACTGTGGAATCGGCGGGTAAGGAAAGGGGTGGACCATTATATAGGGGCCCGGGCCGGGGAAAACCAAATTTCCGGGGCCTGACCTTTAAATTTAACAGAGCCGGGGCGCAGCGCCCTAGGAAACTGGGACGCGCGCCTGGCCCCGGGGAAAGGGTGTGAAGACAGGAGCGCGGTCAGGTAAAAGCGACCCCGAGGGAGCTGGGCCCCCGCGGACCTCGGGGCCCCCCTCCCGGGCGAACAGGGGAAAGGGACACAACGCGTCCGTACCCGGGCCACGGGCGCGTGTGCTCGTGACAAAACCTCATGTTCCCGCACCCCCCAACCCCTTCCCCCTCTCTGTCAAACTTTTAAATTACCTATATGGTGATAGGGGGAGTGAGGGGGTTATTAGGTATAAAGGGGGGGTAGGGGGTCATGGTGATAGATGGGGTTGTATTTTGTTGGGACTATGCCAAAACAGAACGGGGGGAAAATGGGAAAAGAGGGACGGCCTAGCTTAGAGGGACAATCTCTTTTGGGGTGAGGGGAAAAGAAAGGGCCAACCCCCCGAAGGTTGTGTTGGCTGGGTCTTTACCCCTAGGATTGTACTGTGGCCGAACTCCTTCCAGACCCCTTTGAACATGAGCGCAGGGAGATGTTCTGTTTTTTTTAAAGTTTTCTTTGTGGACTAGACAATTTTTTGGGCTATGTCGGCAGTGTTGTATCCTTTCTTTAATAAGATGGTTAAGGGGTGGTGTTTTTGGGGAGTGTTTATTCAAAAGAGTGTTTTTTTCTGTTGTAAGGGGGGGAAATGAAGGCACTGACAGACATTTTTGTGTGGGGGTTTTTTCAATGGTGTTTCTTTTACCAATGCTGACACTACCCCCCCTCACTATTTCCCCAGACCCCAAAAAAGGGAAAGGGGGTGGAAAGAAATTTGGGGGGGGTTAAAATTTTGGGTTTGGGGTTTTTTTTGGGGGTTTTTTTTTGGGGTTTTATTAAAGTTTAGTGAGTGGTTTTTTATTGGTTTAAAAAGAGGGGAAAAATTTTATTTTTTTGAATATTGTAAAATGAAAATGTTTTTTTTTAAGTGGTTTGTTTTGTTTTAAAAAGGGGTAAAAAAGGGGGTTTGGTGGTTGGATGGGGTTTTTAAAAATTTTGAAAATTTTTGGAAAAAGGAAAAAGGATATTGTAGTAAAATGGAGGTTGAATAAAGATTTTTAATAAAGTTTTTTGGGTGGAAAATGTGAAGGTAAAATTTTAAGGGGATTTTAGTATTAAGGGTTAGTAAAATAATGATTTTGTGGATACCCCCTCATAAGGGTTCCAAGGAAAATTATGAAAGGACCCGGTGGCCCCCTATTTGGCCCCAGGTGTCACAAATGGGCCAAATACCGGAAAAACAAAAAAAATACCAAATTTTTTAAACAATAAATACACAATATCACTTTTAAAAATTTACATGAGAATTAGGGTCTTTTGCCCAAAATCCAAAAAATTATTAAAATTTTTTTAATTTTATTAACCCTCCCTCCACCCACTCTCTGACCGCATGGGCCTGTATGCAAGCCCTTACTAGTTTGTGAAACAAGGGGCCCACTGTTTCTCTTCTTTCACCGGGCCTCGTACGGCACTACCCGGTGTATGCCCCACCCCGGGGGCTGCTCTTTTTAGCAAAAGGGGGCAGGGGGAATCTTCGCTCAGGGCCCATAGCAGTAGGGTTAGGAGGTGCGTGACATCTGTCTGTTCCAGGGCCCCCCCATGCAATAGGGGGTTTGCAAGGGGAGCCAAAATCATCCCTTATCAGATTGGTAAATCTCCCCTTTTGCAATGACGCAAAAGGAATATGTGTGAGACGCCTATCATACACCCTTATAAACCCCTAAGCCCCTCCCACACTTCACTTTTTCAGAGCTACATCTGCAGATATTTTTTATAAAGCCCCCGGGGGGCCCCAAACACTTTTTGGGAGTGAAAGTAACGCATGGCGCGTAGATTGTCAGGGGATATTAAAATGCCCATGGGTAAATGTCAGGTAAAATGTAATCCAACAAAGGGCGGGGGGGGGGGGTTGGGTGAAAATTTAGGGTTTAAAATACCCAAAAATGAGAGATTTAATAGGATCATATATCCGTTCCTCAAGTATGGGAATTGTTGACCCAAATTACGTCAGTTTATTCACCATGATTTCCCAAAGTCACCAGTTAAAATTTGCAAGGGCAGTGCGAGGGAAAACCATGGGGGGCCCAAAGGTGGAAGAAAGAAGGGGCCCAGGACAAAGAGGAAGTGGGCGTGCGTGTCCCCCGGGTGGGCTGTTTCCCTTTATGATATTGCTAAAGACAGAGAAAAATAAGAAGAGGGGGGGGAGGGCTGCATCCTTAACACTGGGTGCTTTTGTGGTTTATTGGGGTGGGAAGACCGTTTTTTGCCCCCCCAGGTCGAAAAATATCTCTGGGGGGCGTTTTACAAAAATGTTGTTGTAAGTACGTAAGAATAGACCCCCAGTTTTGTAGGTCTAGAGGGCCCCCCTTTGGTGGTATATAGCCCCCTCTTTAAGTTGGCATATAGGCTACTAATAGGTAAATAGATATATAGGCCCCCTGTAGGTTGGTATACAAGCTTCTTGTAGGTAGATATAAGCCCCCCCCCCCCCTTGTGTAGATATAATCCTCCTGTAGTTAAGAATATGCCCCCTGTGGGTAGGTTTATGCCCACTGTAAGAAAATACAGTGAAGGAAATTATTATTTGATCCCTTGCTGATTGTGTAAGTTTCCCACTGACAAAGACATGAACAGCCTGTAATTTTAAGGGTAGGTTAATTTTAACATTGAGAGATAGAATATCCAAAATAAAATCCAGAAAATCTCATTGTATAAATTATATAAATGTATTTACCTTTTGCTGAAAGAAATAAGTATTTGATCCTCTACCAACCATTAAGAGTTCTGAGTCCTACAGACCAGTTAGACTCCTAATCAACTCATTACCTGTATTAAAGGCAGTTGTCTTAAATAGTCACCTTTATAAAAGACTCCTGTCCACAGAGTCAGTCAGATTCTAACCTCTACAACATGGGCAAGACCAAAGAGCTTTCTAAGGATGTCAGGGACAAGATCATAGACCTGCACAAAGCTGGAATGGGCTACAAAACCATAAGTAAGATGCTGGGTGAGAAGGAGACAACTATTGGTACAATAGTAAGAAAATGGAGGAAATACAAAATGACTGTCAATCGACATCGATCTGGGGCAAAATCTCCCCTCGTGGGGTATCCTTGATCATGAGGAAGGTGAGAGATCAGCCTAAAACTACACGGGGGGAAGTTTCTAATGACCTCAAGGCAGCTTGGACCACAGTCACCAAGAAAACCATTGGTAACACATTACACCATAATGGCTTGAAATCCTGCAGTGCCCTCAAGGTCCCCCTGCTCAAGAAGGTACATGTGCAGGACCGCCTGAAGCTTGCCAATGAACACCTGGATGATTCTGTGAGTGATTGGGAGAAGGTGCTGTTGTCAGATGAGACCAAAATTGAGCTCTTTGGCATTAACTCAACTCGCCGTGTTTGGAGAAAGAGAGATGCTGCCTAAGACCCAAAGAACACTGTCCCCACTGTCAAGCATGGAGGGGGAAACATTATGTTTTGGGGGTGTTACTCTGCGAAGGGCACAGGAATACTTCACCGCATCAATGGGAGAATGGATGCAGCAATGTACCGTAAAATCCTGAATGAAAACCTCCTTCCCTCACCCAGGACATTAAAAATGGGTTGTGGCTGGGTCTTCTAGCAAAACAATGACCCAAAACCTACAACCCAGGCAACAAAGGAGTGGCTCAAAAAGAAGCACATTAAGGCCATGGAGTAGCCTAGCCAGTCTCCAGACCTTAATCCCATAGAAAACTTATGGAGGGAGTTGAATCTCAAAATCTTAATGATTTAGAGATGATCTGCAAAGAGGAGAGGACCAAAATTCCTCCTGACATGTCCTCATCAAAAAATGTCTGACTGCTGTCCTTGCCACCAAGTATTAAGTCTTGCTTGTCAGAGGGATCAAATACTAATTTCTTACTGCAAAATGCAAATAAATTTATATAATTTCTACAATGTGATTTTCTGGATTTTATTTTGGATATTCTATCTTTCAAATGTTAAAATTAACCGACCCTTAAAATCATAGACTGTCCATGTCTTTGTCAGTGAGCAAACTTACACAATCATCAAGGGATCAAATACTTATTTCCTCTGTAGGTAGATATAGGGCCTTTGTAGGTACATTCTATGGTGTTCTCTGAAAGTCATAAATGATATAATTTAATAGATCAGACTTTTAGGGATGCGATGATACCAATTTTGTGCAACTTTTTAAAATTCATTTTATAAATATACAGTAAATATTATATTTCCCTTGTTTTGTCCTTAGAGTACTTGGCCATTAGGGTGAGCATGATCGCTGGAACACTGTTATAACATAGTAATATATTGCAGGACAGTGTATAATAATGGTTGTTCTATCACAGCATGCCTATGGTAGGATATGATAGGAGAAGTAACTTGCTGTGGCATCAAAGGTGTTAAAAGCCCGGACACCATCTCTGATCCCAGCAACTCATGGCAGCGCCTAGCTGCATATCACAGCCGTTTCCTGCCACATATGGAGAGGGCTCTGTGAGTGAGAGGGCTCCACAATTACACCATGCCTCACTAAGGGGGTCAAAACCGGACATATACGTCATGGAACATTAAGGGGTTAAATGTTATATATTATACAATATCCTTCAAGATTAGACTATTTTCCTATCAGTAGTTCCCCTCATGTGATATTACAGCACTACACACCGCAAAGCACATGATAGAGCAAAGATAAGTAAATATTCTGTGTATCCGGATGAACATCCTGTCAGTTACTTTGTGCTGCATAATTATTTCACATTTAATCAACAATTCTCCTTACTTTCCCATGAGAACCCTTATCTCTATCGATTTATCTATCTATCTATCCATCTATCTATCTATCTATCTATCTCATATCTATCTATCTCATATCTATCTCATATCTATCTATCCCTCTATCCATCTATCTATCCATCTATCTATCTCATATCTATCTATCCCTCTATCCATCTATCTATCCATCTATCCATCCATCCATCTATCCATCTATCCATCCATCCATCCATCCACCTATCTATCCCTCTATCTATACCTCTATATATCTATCTTTCTATCTATCCATCTATCCCTCTATCCATCTATCTATCCATCTATCTATCCATCTATCCCTCTATCTATCTCATATCTATCTATCCCATATCTATCTCATATCTATCTATCTATCTATCTTATATCTATCTATCTCATATCTATCTATCTATCTATCTATCTATCCATCTATCCCTCTATCTATCTATCTCATATCTATCTATCCATCTATCCCTCTATCTATCTATCTCATATCTATCTATCCATCTATCCCTCTATCTATCTATCTATCTATCTATCTATCTATCTATCTATCTATCTATCTATCTATCTATCTATCAATCCATCTATTCCCCTATCCCTCTATCTATCTATCTATCTATCTATCTATCTATCTATCTATCTATCTATCTATCCATCCTCTATCTATCTATCTATCTATCTATCTATCTATCTATCTATCCCTCTATCTATCTATCTATCTATCTCATATCTATCTATCCATCTATTCCTCTATCTATCTATCTATCTATCTATCTATCTATCTATCTACTCAGAGTGTAGAGATTTTTCCCCCTCTGTCCCACCATTACAATTTTGCACCATACTGTAATGCATCACATCACCATTAACCAGTTCCTGACCCAATCCCCTCCCTTTTACGCTCACATTTTCCTTTTCCTCCTGTGACATCACTCCAGCCCTGCTACAAAACACCAGTGACTGTCTGTCCGCTGTCTCTGACATCATGTCCTCTCTCTATCTGAAACTAAACCTCACTAAGACTGAACTTCTTGTCTTTCCGCCATCTATAACCAACCCCCCCCCCCCCCCCCCCCCTGCTATTTCTGTTTCTGTATGTGGTACCACCATTACTCCTAGGCAGCAGGCCCGCTGTCTTGGGGTTATATTAGATTCTGATCTGACCTTCACCCCATATATCCAATCCCTTGCCCGCTCCTGTTATCTGCACCTCAAGAACATCTCCAGAATCCGCCCTTCTCTCACTGTGGAAACAAGTCAGACCCTCATTGTGGCTCTTATACTTTCTCGTCTTGACTCCTGTAACTCCCTGCTTGTTGGTCTCCCTCTCTGTAAACTCTCCCCTCTGCAATCTGTCCTGAATGCAGCAGCCAGGCTTGTCTTTCTCTCCAGCCGCTATACTGATGCCTCTACCCTGTATCAGTCACTGCACTGGTTGCCCATTCAGTACAGGGTACAGTATAAACTCAGCACTCTCACTCATAAAGCTCTCCACAGCGCTGCACCCCCCGACGTGTCCGCCCTCATCTCCGTCTACCACCCGAACCGCTCTCTCCACCACGCTGCCCCCCCCTATATCACCTCCCTCGTCTCTGTCTACCACCCGACCCGTGCTCTCCGCTCTGCTGATGATATCAGGTTACACTCATCAATCATCTGAACCTCCCATGCCCGCCTCCAAGATTTCACACGTGCGGCGCCAATTCTCTGGAACGTTACCACGGGTGATCAGGCACACTCACAACCCTCACAGTTTTAAGAGGGCCCTGAGAATACATCTTCTCAGCCTGGCCCACCAAGATCCCTAACTACTATCACACACATCTGTCACTCCCTGCACTTGGGCACTCACAGGCACTTATCTGTATATAGATGTACAGTCTGGGTGGCAGGTTCATCCATTTTTCATGTAAACCACCCCCTATTTATGAAACATGGCCGGACCATTGTAAACTTGGCACTTCTTACCGTATGTTTCACCCATACACCCTAATAGATTGTAAGCTCTCAGGAGCAGGGCCCTCACACCTTGTGTCTCATTTGTAAGTACTTTTTATGTGTAATGACTGTATGGTTACCCTCGAATTTGTAAAGTGCTGTGGAATATGTTGGCGCTATAGAAATAAAGATTATTATTATTATTATTATTTCCATAGTACACATGGGTTTAACCCCATAACATTTTCTCACACCGGTTATACTACTAATCTGTTCACCTTTTTGTGATATGTCAGGATTTATTTTTATGCAATTTTTAAATTTGATTTTTTTAATAAAATAAAATTGCTTTTCACATTATTTATTTTTAAACAGCAAAAGTGCCGCTTAAATAAGCTTTTTAATGATGTCACTATTCCGATAAAATATAAAGTTTTAGTGCCGTCAGGGTTGGGGCTAAAAAAAATGCGGTATGGGCTTTCCGATTTTTTATTTTTTGTATTTTTATGTTATTTTACATAGTGTGTCCTCTATAGGGTCAGAAAATGACCTCTGGGGGACATGTTTACAGACACTTTTTTTATTTTTTTTATTTCCCCTGAAACTGGGGTTGATATACTCCCTGGAGTTACTGGGCTGCGGTGTCTATATCCCACCAGAGGAGTTGAATCTAGGGATCCTCCCCAAAACTTCTGTACTTTGCCTTCCTGTCTCTACCACCTGCGTGGTGCCTGTGTCCAGTCTCACATCAACTGATACAGACCAGTGTAAAGACATCATCAAACCAGCCTGTAATCAATATGGGGTGCTGGAGCTTCTGAGTGTCCCTCACCCAATTATAGGTGAGGTGAAGCAGCAGGACCGATCTATAAAGATAAATGCTCAGCCCCCCAAATTGGGTATATTTTTTTAAAAAAAATACCCAAACCCACAAAAGGGTTAAAAATACAAAAATAAATAAATAAAAACCGGCCCCCCCACCCACCACATTTGTAAAAATAAATAATTTCTACCACCATTTAATTCCTTTTCTTTAATAAAACCACCACACAACAATTAAACACCCTAATAGAGGCTGAATAATACCCGGCCCCAACCCGGGGGCCCTATCACCCAACCCCCCAAAAAGTGAACTGGAAAAAAATACCCCCCACATAGTAACTGTATAAAAACCACCAAAAATTACCGCACAAAAATTTACTGAATAAATCCAAACCGACCAGGGCTAAATATCACCATCATATTTTTTGGGTGAAAAAAATACTCCACACCATTCCACAAACACCAAACCAAAAAAGTAACTGAATAATTAAACCCCACTATCACCACCACTATTAAATGGAAAAAAAATACAAAACCATGAACTTTAATTTACCCATTTTTTGGCGAATAATTACTGCCACACTAGGGCCCCCATATCCCACCACATTTGTTAATGAATAATAAAAGCCCCCCATACAGGGGGAGTTCCTAATTTTTAAAAATTTCACTTGAGGGCAGGGGGAATAAAATTTCCCCCCTCACCCCCCCCCCCCCCCTAAAACATATGGCCCACAGTGCAACCCCATTGCATCCCCCATAAACCAAAGACAAAAAAAATTTTCAAAAAGTTTTTTCCACAAATCTGTTCATATAAAACTGCTAAAAAAAAAGTCATACAGTTTTCCAAAAAAACAGCGCAAAACAAAAAACCCGAAACCCCAAAACCACTAAAAACCCATATCACCAACACACATTGACCAAAAAATAACCACCCCCCCCCCCCCCCATGACCACATAACACCCCGCACAAAGTGACCGAATAAAACAAACGGGCCCCTTTAAATGATTTTAAACCTTTTTACTACAACCAATATTACCGCCATACAAAGGGCCATACAGTAGTGGATACCAGCTGTTTCACAAAGGGTCGCAAGACAAAATAAAGAAAACAGAAAAGGGTTTTATCTAGTGACTTTATAGGGACGTCTTGAAGAGTTTTTTCTCTTTTCCCTTTTTTTCTTTTTTTTCCCCTCTTTCCCCAAAAGCCAAAGATGAAATCCCCACTTTCACTTAAAAAAAAACAAAACCAAAACAAGGGCTCCTCAAAAAAAAACAGCCCCCAAAAAAACCAATTTCCCAAATTTTAAAACAAAGGCCCCCCTCTAAAAGCAATCAAATGGAAACCAATTTTTTATGGCCCCCCGTAGCCAAAAACAGTAGCCCCCTGTACTAAACAGTAGGCCCCTATACCCAGGAAAATGCCTCCTTGGGAGCCACAAAAGTACCCCCTTGGGAGCCAGGGAAGTTTGCCCCCCTTGTAGCCCGTTGATACCCCCTGAAGGGCCCGGATGGGGCCCCCTTAGCCAGTTGATGGGCCCCCGTAGCCTGTGATTGGGGCCCCTTTCGCCATTTTATTTCCCCCAATGTAGCCAAATGATGCCCCCCATTTTCCAAAAGATGTTTTCCCCCGTAGCCCGGGAGAAACCCCTGTGGCCAATAATTTCCCCCTGTAGCCATTGATGTCCGCCTTTTAGCCCGTTTGCCCCCCTTTAGCCCGTGGGGCCCGGGCTTTTGCCAGTTAAGCCCCTTAAACCAGTATTTCCCTCTTGAAACCAGGTTATGCCCTTTTTGGGGAGCCAAATGATGCCCCCCCCGTAGCCAGTTTTTTTTCCCCCTCTTTTCCCCGTAAATACCCCCTTGGGAGCCTTGATTCCCCCCTTATCCAGTTTCCCCTTTTGGGAGCCCGTAGATACCCCCCCGTAGCCAGTGAGCCCCCTTTTGTAGCCATTTGATAGCCCCCCTTTTTAGCCCCCTTTGGGGTTCCCCCTGAAGGCCCGTGAACCCCCCCTGTAGCCTTTGAAAAGCCCTCCCTTTTCCAGGATGCCCCCCTTTAGCCAGTAGATGCCCCCCAAAACCCGGTGATGCCCCCCCTGTAAACCATAACCCCCGTTAAACCGTAAAAGCCCCCCCCTTTGCCCGTTTTATTTGGCCCCCCCCCCCGTAGCCAAAATTGGTCCCCCTTCCCGTAGCCAGGGAGTGCCCCTCTGTAGCCCCGGATGCCCCCCCTTTTCCCGTAGATGCCCCCCCCGTTTGCCATGATTTCCCCCCCTGTAGCCCGGATTGCCCCCCGTTTGCAAAAGATGCCCCCCCCGAAACCAGTGATGGGGCCCCCCCTTACCAGTGATTCCCCCTCGGGAGCCGGAGATGCCCCCTTTTGCCAAGGTTTCATGGGCCCCCCTTTTTGCCAAATACATGCCCTCCCGTAGCCAAATAAATTTCCCCCCGTAGCCCTTATGCCCTTTTGTAAACCAGTAATTTCCCCCCTTTAGCCCGGGATGCCCCCTCTGTAGCCAGTGATGCCCCCCTGTAGCCATTAGATGCCCCCCTGTAGCCAGTGATGACCCCCTGTAGCCAGTAGATGCCTCCCTGTAGCCAGTGATGCCCCCTATAGCCAGTAGATGCCCCCCTGTAGCCAGTAATGTCCCCTGTAGCCAGTAGATGCCCCCCTCTCGCCAGTAGATGCTCCCTGTAGCCAGTAGATGCCCCTCTGTAGCCAGTAGATGCCCCTTGTAGCCAGTAGATGCCCCCCTGTAGCCATTGATGCCCCCCATAGCCAGTAGATGCCCCCCCCTATAGCTAATTATAAAATAACAAAAAAGTACTTACCTCGGTCCGCGCGTCCCGGTCCGGAGCTGCTGAGCTGTGAAGGCGGCGTGACGTCATCACGCTGCTTACGCTGCACGCAGCTCCCAGGGATCTCCTCGGTAGCAGAGCTGCCAGCCGAGGAGATCGAGCGTCGCAGGGGACGCAGTGAAAGCCGTGCGCCCCCTGCGACGCTGTGTATGTATCGGCACTCAATGATCGCCGATACATACAGGGGAGGAGGCAGGACGGGAACGATCCGTCCCACCTCCTCTTTGTACCAGCAGCTGCTGGCTCTGCGCGACTGTTATAAAACAGCCGCTCACAGTCAGGGGCGATCCTCCAGGCGGGCGAGGTCGGCGGTCACGGCGCCCCCCTCGGGTGAGCGGAGCCGCGGCACCCCGAGCGATCGCCTGTCTCGCCCGCCCCTAGGAATGGCCCTGGCCGCATATTACCACCACACAGTGACTGAATGATACCACAACATCATGATCACATATCACCACTACATACTGACTGAATAATACCATCAAATCATGACCACATATCACAAAACCATGACCACATATCACCACCACATAGTGACTGAAACATACCACCACATAGTGATTGAATAATACCATAACATCATGGCCACATATCACCACCACATAGTTGCTGAATAATACCACAACATCATGACCACATAGTGACTGAAAAATACCACCACATAGTGATTGAATAATACCACAACATCATGACCACATATCACCACCACATAGTGACTGAATAATACCACAACACCATGACCACATATCACAATCACATAGTGACTGAATAATACCACAACATCATTACCTCATATCGCCACCACATAGACTGAATAATACCACAAACCATGACCTCATATCACCACCACATAGTGACTGAATAATACCAGAAACCATGACCACTTCTCACCACCACATACTGACTGAATAATAACACATCATGACCACATATCACTACCACAGTGACAGCATAATACCACAACACCATGATCACATATCACCACCAAATAGTGACTGAATAATATCACAACACCATGACCACATATCACCACCACATAGTGACTGAAAAATACCCCATACCATTACTGAATATAAACCATTATAATATGACGAATGTTCCCGCCATACAGTGACCATACAGTAGTACATACCAGTTGTACACAGGCTCTGCAGACATATAATTGATTACAGTAAGATCAAATCCAGGGACTCACAGGTGACATTATCTCTTATAAGTCATTCACTTTCCCTTTTCTTCTCCATCTGGTTCAGATCTCTATGATGATTTCTTCCGGTCACCACTCTTCACTGCCAAATTTAACACACAAACATGTTAAACATCTCACTTTTCCAGCACTTCCCTACCAATTTCTACCTCTCTAAAAACTCTCCACCTTAAGTGCCCCAAATGGTAATAATGACCTCTTTGTGCCCCGAAATGGCTACAGGGCTCCCATTTGTACACCAAGTTTTAATCTTTATTTTGTCTCCATATAGTAGGTAGTTTAATCCCCTAATATAGTCTGTAGGTACACCCCCAAAATAGGTATACAAATAGGTAAACCACCTTTCAGGTAGGTAGCTCTTTTTTTTTTTTTAATAACATAGTTTATTGGGTTTTTCACAAGCAGTAAGATTAAACATATAAATGAAGGTACACTGATAGCACCAGAGGTATACATACAGAAAATACAGTGTTACAATAATTCTGACAGCTGGTTATGTCATTTTAAGCATGGCCAATCGGTCACACCAGTTTGACAGGTTGGTAGAACAAGAGTTCAACTGCACATCAGGTTCAAGCTTTCTAGTCTCCATCGATAAAAGAAGTCAGAAAATACAATAATGAAAGCCCAGTCAGATGAGTGTCAAGTTCAAGACCTGCGTCCAGACATTTCACAGAATGGTGCCTTCTTCATAACAAATAGCATCAGATTTTAACATAAACTAATAAACTTAGACTATAACAATATAATCGGTGGAGTCCCGGCCTGTTGACTATCGAGCAAGGGTCTCAGTCTGAAAGTAGCAAGCGAAGTAAATCAGGTAAAGACAGTCGATGATATCATCTCTCCTCCTTTTCCGAGGAGTAAAGGTAGCGGGTTTATTCGTGATTCACAGGTTGCTCACCACGCACGTCAGGAATTCTGAGAGCCCCCAAGGTGCCCGCCAAAGCTTGCTCCGAGTACCAACCCGTATAGTAGAATGTTTTCATTAGCTGGATTATCTCCTGACGTGAGTAGTGTGCAACAATGAATGACTTCCATTTTCTAGAAAACCCCCCTAGTACGCAACTCCTTGCGTCTCTCAGTCTCCAGTCTATCTGCCGTCAGGTATTTCTTCATATTCTCTATTATTAAAGCTATGGGGGGAAGATGAGGCTTCAGCTAGTGTAGGAGGAGACAGCGTTTAGCAATCAATATTGCAATGTGTATGGTGCCCTCTAACTTTCTCGAGGGGGCGGCTCTGGGGATCCCAGGGGTAGCTTCCTCTGGGGGTCTGACGTAGTGGAAGATTAACAGCTCGTAGTCTTTGACCAGTCTAATATGCCACCGTTCCCATATATACCCGACAAAGAGGTCCCAGAATTTTTGGGTGTGGGGGAAGGTCCAAATCCCGTGCCACATATCTGTGGATGGGGTCTTACATTTGGGGCAGGCCTGAAGTCTTTAAGGACTGTCACGAACCCGGACGTAGAAGTGGATCCACTGGACCACCGCAAGCGATGGTGTAAGCCACGCCAGGGAACGGAATCTAAGTAGGTCCCGGTATTCACCAGAGCCCGCCGCAAAGCGGGATGGACTTACTGCGGCGGGAGTCTACCAGGTCGTTACCCCTGACGTGACTTGCTTGCGGTGGCAGCCAAGGTATAGCGTGGGGTGCAAAATTCGTCAGGCAGGCTCGTAGTCGGGGACAGGCAGAAGGTCAGGACAGGCGGCAAAGGTTCGTGGTCGTGGACAGGCACTAGGTCAGGGCAGGCGGCAAGATGCGTGGTCGAGGAACGGAAGCTAATGGTACGGTACACGGTAAGTCAGAACAAGGCTTGTAACGCTTTCTCTATAGGCTGAAATGGCACTAAAGATCCGGAAACCCAGCCCCAGGAAGGCGCAGGCTTAAAAAAACGCCGTGACTCGCAATAGCCAATTACCGGTGCACTGGCCCTTTAAATCTCGCAGTGCCGGCGCCCCACGCGCCTTAGATGTCGGGGACGCGCACGGGAGGCTGAGACCGCAACAGGAGCTGGGGCCGGGTAAGTAGAGAGGAGCGGGCCGCCGGGGGTGAGCGCGGCCCACCGCCCGACATGCGGGCGGCGGTGGCGCTGTGCGGCGCCCCACGGGTGTCCCTGCAAACCGGGGACGGGGGTCGCGGGCCCACCCGTGACAGTACCCCCCCCCCCCTTCGGCCTCCCCCTCCTTTTTGCCTGGAGGAACCTCTGAATTTATGTCACGATCCAGAATATTTCTCTATGGCTCCCAGGACCTCTCCTCGGGCCCGAACCCCTTCCAGTCAATGAGAAAAAAACGCTTCCCTCTGACCGTCTTCATATCTAGAATGTAAAGACATTGGTGGTATCGGCCTCAGGAGTGGGAGGAGCAAGTACCTGCAAAGAAGCGTTTAAAAGGATGCCCGGGTTTTTAGCAGGGAGACATGGAAGGATTCGGGACCCTCATATGGGGGGGAAAGGCGGAGCTTGTATGTACTGGTTTAATGCGCCTTAAGCACCTCGAATGGACCCAGGAACCGGGGACCCAGCTTATAGCTGGGAACCTTGAAACGTATATATTTAGCCGACAACCACACCTTGTCACCTGGCGAGAAGGTTGGCGGAGGTCTTCGCTTTTTGTCGGCTTGAGCCTTGGTGCGGGCGGAGGCCAGGAGTAGCGAATGGTGAGTCTGTTTCCAGATAGCTGTCAGGTCCTGGACCAGCTCTTCCACAGCAGGGACCTCCGAGGGCACAGAAAGGGGGAGGGGTGGGCGGGGATGTCGCCCGTAGACAAAGAAAGGAGCAGCACCAGCAGACTCCAAGTCCAATGAGTTATACGAAAACTCAGCCCATGGCAACAAGCTGGACCAATCATCCTGGTGGACGGAGACAAAGTGGCGCAGGTAGCAACCTAGGGTCTGGTTTACTCTCTCTACCTGCCCATTGCGGTGGGGGTGGTAGGCTGAAGAAAAGTCCAGTTTCATTTGTAGTTGGTTACAGAGGAAGCGCCAGAATCTGGAGACAAATTGAACGCCACGGTCCGACACTATGTGCGAGGAGCCCATCACCCGAAAAAAGTAAGAAAAAAAATAGACTGGCAAGGCAGGAGCTGAGGTAGGGCCCGGCAGAGGAATAAAGTGGGACATCTTTAAAAACCCGGTTTTGAAATCACCCAGACACGGTGTTGCCAGCGGAAGGAGGGAGATCCGTGTAAAAATCCATGGCCACATGGGTCCAAGGACAGCTGGGTATAAGGTAGAGGCAGGAGCAGACCTCCCGGGTTTTTGAGACGAGGAGACTTGTTCCGGGCACAGGAAGCGCAGGCCTCCCGAACTCAGGGAACATCGGGGCTAGGCTCGGTCCCCAGTAGAATCGAGAGATGAGAGGCAGGACCTCTGCACTCCGGGGTTTGCCCCGCCATACGGGAGCAATGACCCCATGACAATATCCTCTTCCGAAGAGCGGGACGACGTATTTTCTTGCCGGGGGAATGCGTTGTAGATCTATCGGTGCGGCCGAGATGAGCCGTTCTGGGGGGATAATGTGCCGTGAGTGGACTCGTCCCCAGACACATCCGAAACACGGGAGAGAGCGTCGGCCTTGACATTTCGTTCCGCAGGGCGAAAAATGAATGAGAAAATTAAACCGGGAGAAGAAGAGAGACCAACGAGCCTGGCGTGGATTTAAGCATTGGGCAGTCTTGAGATACAGCAGATTTTTATGGTCGGTTTTAGATGCTGACAGGGTGACGGAGCCCCTCCAAGAGATATCTCCATTCTTCCAGTGTCCAGCTTGATGGCAGCAATTCCCGGTCGCCGATAGAGTAGTTCCTTTCAGCTGAGGAAAAACTTTTAGAAAAGAACCCGCAAGTGAGGGTTTTGCTTTGGGCCCTTTTGGGAGAGTATGGCCCCGGCCCCCACCGAGGAGGCATCGACCTCGAGAAAAAAGGGTTTTGTCCAGTATCTGGCCGAGAGAGCACTGGCGCAGAGGCGAAGGCACTTTTTTAACTTAGAGAAGGCTTCCTCTCCCGCTGGTGGCCAGAGCTTAGGATTTGCGTTCTTCTTGGTTAAACCCACTATGGGGATACCACGAGGAAAAATGTGGTATAAATTGCCTGTAATAGTTGGCGAACCCCCCGGAATCTTTGTATGGGCTCAGAGGCCCACGGGGCGCGGCCACTGTAGGACGGCAGACAACCCTTTGCGGGTCCATCTGTAGGCCCTTGTCAGAAAGATTAGGCCGCGGAATGGTAGGCTCTGCTGATGAAACTGGCACTTCTCAAGTTTGGTATAGAGGCGGGTTTGGGCCTAGACGTCGAGGACCTGGCGCACGTGAATTTGATGGGATTCAGGTCGGGGGAGAAAACCAGAAAGTCGCAAGGTACAAACCACGCATGTGTACAGGAGGTCCCCGGGAAAATGTCATTTACGAACTCTGGAAGACGGCCGGGCATTGCAGAGCCCCAAGGGCATGACCAGGTACTCGAAGTGCCGTCGCGGGTGTTGAAAGCGGTCTTCCCTTCGTCGCCCTCAGTATCCGTATGAGGTTATAAGCCCCTCGGGAGGTCAGTTTAGTAAAGACCTTGGCACCTCGTAGCGGTCAAAAAGTTCCGTGATTTAAGGGCAGGGGATAGGGGGTTTTTTTACCGTGATCTTGTTGAGGCCTCGATAGTCTATGCAATGACGCAGGCCTCCGTCCTTCTTAGGCCACGAAAAGAACCCGGCCCCCGCTGGAGAGGAGGACTTGCGGATAAAACCCCCCCTGGAGATTCTCCTTTATATATGTAGACATAGCCAAGGTCTCAGGTACCGACAGGGGGTAAACCCTGCACGTGGAGGAGACGTCCCGGGGAGAAGATAAATAGGACAGTCGGGCGATGGTGCGGCTACGTATCAGCTTGCTTCTCGTAGAAGACATCTGCGAAGGCTTGGTATGGTGCAGGAAGGCCCGTCAGAGGCTTAGGCACCCCGAAGAAGCGGTTTAAACAAACCCGGGCGAGGGTTTCCACCAAACAGCGAGACTGACACTCTGAACCCCAACTCAGGACTTCGGCCGTCTGCCCAAACGAGCACGGGAGCGTGGCGTTGCAGCCACGGAGACCCAGGAGAATTTGGGCGAGGGGACCGGGTAGTACATAGAACGCAAGTCTCTCCTTATGCAGCACCCTTACTTGTAGGACCAGGGGCTCAGTTCGGAACCGAATTGGATCCTTGAGAATCTCTCCACTGACCAAGGAGATTAGTAGGGGCTTCTCCAGGGGCAGGAGGTTATGCTGGGATTTCCAGGGCAGCGTCCAAGAAATTTCCGGGCAGACCCCGAGTCCAGAAAGCAGTAGCCTGAAACTGGGCACCAGGCCCAGTGCCGATGATCACGGGCATGGTCAGGCGAGGAAAGGGTTTGGGTCCCCACCTAGGGACGCCTCTCCAAAGTATCCTAGGTGCGGGCCCCTTTCCCGGACGCTGAGGGCGCAGTTGGGCAGGATCGGCGGAAATGGGCTGCACTGCCACAGTACAGACAAAGATTCTCCCCACGTCTTCGGTTTATCTCAGTTGTAGACAGGTGGGCCCGATCCACCTCCATGGCCTCTTCGGCGGCAGGTGGCGAGGGCAACTGAGGCGGCCTTTGAAATACTGGGGCCAGACGAGGAAGACGACGGGGTTTAGCTTGCTCCCGTTCCTGCCGGAGTTCCTCCTGGCGTTACGAGAAACGGATGTCAATCCGAAGGCCAGGGAGATAAGGTCACTTTAAGGAAGACGGGGATCCCGGCGGATTAGAGCATCCCTTGACGCGGCTGGAGAGGCCCTTCTTGAAGGTGGCAGTCAACGCCGCTTCATTCCACGATAACTCAGAGGCCAAAGTGTGGAAACGTACGGCATAATCGCCTACAGATGAGTCCCCTTGGCGCAGATTTAGCAAGGCGGTTTCGGCAGACGAAGCCCGGGATGGTTCCTCGAAAACGCTCCTGAACTCGGTGAGGAATGAAGCCAGGTTAGCTGTGACCGGATCGTCCCTGTCCCAGAGGGGGGTAGCCCAGGCCAGGGCTTTCCCGGAGAGGAGGCTTAGCACGAACGCCACCTTAGACCGTTCGGTAGGAAATTGGTTGGGCCCCTTAACTCAATATGCAGGGAGCCTTGGGTGATAAAGCCCCAGCAGGCCGTGGAGTCCCATCGAATTTGGTCGGCATAGATGACGGAGCCGTGGACCAGCGCTTGGAGCCGGAACCGGGGGAGCAGCGGGAGCCACGGGAGCGGGTTGCTGCTGCTGAGGCGGCCAGGAGTGCTGCATAATGGCGGAGAGATGGCTGAGTTGCTGGCTTGCTGAGCGAGCTGTTGTGACGCTGAGCCACAATGGCGGTGAGGTCAGCGTTCAGATGGCAGAGGCACCTTGGCGGGATCCATGGCCGGGTCTTATTGTCACGAAACCCGGACGTAGAAGTGGATCCACTGGACCACCCCAAGCGATGGTGTAAGCCACGCCAGGGAAGGAATCTAAGTAGGTCCGGTATTCACCAGAGCCCGCCGCAAAGCAGGATGGACTTGCTGCGCGGGAGTCTACCAGTCGTTACCCCTGACGTGACTTGCTTGCGGTGGCAGCCAAGGTATAGCGTGGTGCAGAATCGTCAGGCAGGCTCGTAGTCTAGACAGGCAGAAAGGGCAGGGGCAGGCGGCAACAGGTTCGTTGGGCGTGGACAGGCACTAGGTCAGGGCAGGCGGCAGAGGTTGGTCGAGGGAACGGAAGCTAATGGTACGGTACACGGTAAGTCAGAACAAGGCTTGTAAAAGCTTTCTCTATAGGCTGAAATGGCACTAAAAATCCGGCAACACCCCAGGAAGGGGCAGGCTTAAATAAGGGCAGTGACCGGCAATAAGCCTATTACCCGGTGCACTGCATTTAAAACTCGCAGTGCCCGGGGCGGCGCGCCTTAGATGTTAGGGACGGGGCGTGCCGGGAGGCTGAGACCGCAACAGGAGCGCGGCCGGGTTTAAGTAGAGAGGAGCCGGGTCGGCCGGGTGGAGCGCGTCACCGCCCGACATGCGGGCGGCGGTGGCCACTTCGGGGCGGCAGCCACGGGTGTGCCCGCGACCCGGGACGGGGGTCGCGGGCCCACCCGTGACAAGGACATTTTTCCGAAGGATGTAGGTTGAAGCCATAAAACGCATGGGCCTTATTTATCAAAACTGTCTAACAGTAAGACTGTCTTAGTTGCCCATAGCAACCAATCAGGGCTTAGCTTTCATTTCTCACAGCTGTTTCAAAAATAAAAGCTGAGCTTTGATTGGTTGCCATGGGCAACTAATACATTCTTACTGTTAGACAGTTTTGATAAATCAGGCCCATTATGTATAATTTTAAGTTGCGTTTCTCTCCAGAGCTCACAGATCACTTCCTTCCGCAGTCTACTCATTCCTTGTAAAATTTTGTCTGAGAACTGAGAGTCATCAAAAAGAGACTCCCATTTCTTAAAGGGTCTCATAGTTCCCGAGGTTACGTCCCAGCTTCTCAGAATTTTGTAGATAGCAGACAAAGTGAAGAACGACCTATGGCAGTCTATCAGCGAGTCAAACCTATTGGGGGCGCATTCTTTAGAGATATTTCTAAGTTTGGACCTACAGAAAGATAGAACTTGCAATGCTGGGAAGACATGTATTGAAGTTAGGGAAAATTTCTCCCTAAGTTCAGACGGAGTATACCATCTTTTTTCTTCCAAATGCATCAGTTGTCCAGCATTGAACACCCCATGCTCCCTCCAAAGGTCAAACATAGGATTGTCTCGACCTTGTGTGAACTCCGGGTGGTCCCACAACAGCATCCGCCTTGAGAGTGAGAAAGAGAGGTGTAACAACTTGCGGATTTGTTTCCATGCCGCTCTTGTATCTCGTAGTAGTATAGACGACCTAAGTTGCAGTGGGATGGAGGAAATCCCTGCATGAAGAAGGGCATGGGGGTGCCACGGGTGCATTATTTCCCTTTCTAGTTCAAAATTGGAGTAACGGCTGGTTTCCCCAATCCAGTCCAGTGCGTGTCGGGAGAGGGACGCTAAATTATAATATCGTATGTTTGGTAAGTTCAGACCTCCTCCCTCTGTCGGGAGCATCAGTTTTTGAAGTGCAATGCGTGGCTTCTTTCCTGTCCATATGAAGCGAGAGAAGGCCGTATAGAGCTTTCTGATGTCTACATGTCTCAGCAACAGAGGAAGGGTCTGAAGTGGATATAACAATTTAGGAAAAGATACCATCTTTATTGCATGGCATCTGCCTGATAGTGATAGAGGGAGTCCATGCCACTTGCGCAATTGTCCCGTGATCTGCGCTATCAAGGGTGGAAAGTTTAAATTGTATAGCGTTTCAGGGATTCTCCCAACTTTTAAACCCAAATAAGTAATATATTTATCAGTAGGGGTTAGGTGTATGCCGAGATTGTCCCAGGTAGGTTTCGGGAGAGGAGAACGTAGCTCCAACAGTTCACTTTTTGAGGGGTTGACCTTGTACCCCGAAAAAGATCCAAAGTGTTCCAGGAAAGAAAACACCTTTGGCAGATGTTCGAGAGGGTTTGATAGAAACAAGAGGAGGTCATCCGCAAACAGGGCCATCTTGACTGGGATTTTTCCAACCTTGATTCCATCAAAGAGATCAGATTTTTCTAGATGACGCGCTAGGGGTTCTATTGCTATATCAAAGAGGAGGGGGGATAGAGGGCAGCCCCGTCGAGTGCCCTTGAACAACGGGAAGGCATGGGACAAGAATCCTGGGGTGTGTACCTGTGCTGTGGGACTCGAATAGAGTGTCGTTAGAAAAGTTCTAAAGTGGCCTCTAAAACCCATTTTATCTAGGACCATCCAGAGCCACCCCCATCGTACATTGTCGAATGCTTTTTCAGCATCTATCGCAACTAGGACAGGATGTCCAGATGGGGGTGATTCACCTTTTACACTCTCCAACACCGCGACCACCTTTCTAATATTGCCTACTGAGGCTCGGCCTCTGATAAAACCCTTTTGAGATGATCCGATAAGGGAGGGCAACGTTGCCATCCTGTCAGCTATGATCTTGGAGAGGAGTTTTTGGTCAACGTCAATCAGTGATATCGGCCTGTAGGAGGTAAGGAGGAGAGGGTCTTTTCCTGTCTTTGGTATGACTTTTATATATGCGTTTCTGGACTCCGGTCTAACGGAGCCAGTCCTCATTATATCATAAAGTAGGCTTGTAAGGTTGGGGCAAGAGATTCTGCCAAGGCTTTGAAAAACTCGCCTGTGAAGCCATCAGGCCCAGGAGCTTTGTTAGACGCTAATCCTCTTATAGCTGTTTTAATTTCTGGGATAGAGATCTCATAGTTGAGATAATCTAGTTGGTCAGAGGTGAGTCTAGGGAGGGACAGGGAATCCAGAAACCTCTTGCCATCCTCGTCCTTCATGGGAGTGGACTCCGAGAAGCAGTGTCGGACTGGGGGGTCTGGGGCCCACAGGGGAGTTGATCTTGGGGGGCGCACCCTCCTGTACATGAAAATATTACCGGCCTCTCGGACATAAATGTGCCCATTTTACCACATAATACAGTGTGCAAAACAGAACTGTATTGTGTAGTGCAATAGCAAGTGTCATGGCGGCCGCGGGCGCCACTGCCCCTGCGGCCATTCCCCTGCCTGCTGGGACTTTGGCGCGGGCATCGCGGTCACCCGCGGCCACTCTCGTCCCCACGCCGGCTCACTTACCTGGCCCCGCTCCAGTGCACGCCGCTCCTGTCCGTTCCGGCCGTCGTGCGCGCGCCCGCCCCCTAGCGCACGCGCGCGACGGCTGGTCTAGATTTAAAGGGCCCGTGTCCCGGTAATTGGCTTATTGCCGGGCACTGGTCCTATATAAGGTATACGCCCCCAGCACTCGTTGCCAGATTGTTGGTGTGCTTAGAGTGAGTTGGAGTGTCTTAGAGTCCGTATTGCTTACCCGTGTACCAGTCCGTCCGCCACGTTTCCAGACCTTGCCTGCTTGCCGCCTGCCCTGACCTTCTGCCTGTCCCCGACTTCGCCTCTGGATTACGATTTTGTACCACGCAGTACCCCGGCCGCCTCCGCAAGCAAGTCACGTCAGGGGTAACGACCTGGTAGCCTCACGCCGCAGCAAGTCCATCCCGCTTTGCGGCGGGCTCTGGTGAAAACCGGGGGCTACTTAGATTCCGTTCCCTGGCGTGGCTTAAGTATCATCGCTTGCGGTGGTCCAGCGAATCCACCGAACTCTCACAGCAAGTTAGTCACATATCTGTCAGTCTAACATATCATAGACTACAAAAGTTAATTAGGCTGTACACATCTAAAATATATTTTGAAAAACGTAAGCATAGGTGCACACTGAAAAGGCAATAGCATACATCTAATACAAAAATCAGTGGCACACTAAAAACTAAGTGACTTTTTTAATTAACTTTTGTAGTCTATTTGAGAGATGGCAATCTCATTGGCTTGCTGCACTCTGCTGCCTCTTTTAAACCAGTGCAGGATAGTTCAATTGCAAGTTCCTATCACTCTCTGAGAAGTTGTAGTCTGAACGGACTCCTAGTGAGGTAACATGTTAGTGGTTAGGGACTCACCTGTTCTGGGATCCCCTTGACGCTATTGGGAGGTGAGCTTAATACAATCTTTGATCAAAAACTGTAAACTAAGAGTCCCAGGTTTTTCATATGTTCCTTAGCAGTAATGCATTTCCAATATTCCTATATACCTTGATGCTTCACTTAGTTTTTAGTGTGCCACTGATTTTTGTATTAGATGTAACATATCATAGACACAGGGCTAAGTAGCTCCATCCATATCCCCCACCAGCCACATACAATATCCCCTCCACCCACATACAATATCCCTCCACGTTTCCCTTGGTCACGCTCCTTACCACATTCTAAAATAAACACCAGCTCAGGTATAACCTATAACACTGCCATATAGAGACCACATAGTGGTCAGACACCAGCTCAGGTATAACCTACAACGCCATCATATAGAGACCACATAGAGGTCAGACACCAGCTCAGGTATAACCTACAACACCGTCATATAAAGACCGCATAGAGGTCAGACACCAGGTATAACCTACAACACCGCGATATAGAGACCACATAGAGGTCAGACACCAGCTCAGGTATAACCTACAATACCACCATATAGAGGCCACATAGAGGTCAGACACCAGCTCAGATATAACCTACAACACCACCACATAGAGACCCCATAGTGGTCAGACACCAGTTCAGATATAACCTACAACACTGTCATATAGAGACACCAGCTCAGGTATAACCTCCAACACCACCATATAGAGACCACATAGTGATCAGTCACCAGCTCAGGATTAACCTACAACACCACCATATAGCCTCACGCCGCAGCAAGTCCATCCCGCTTTGCGGCGGGCTCTGGTGATACTGGGGGCTACTTAGATTCCGTTCCCTGACGTGACTTAAGTATCATCGCTTGCGGTGGTCCAGCGAATCCACCGAACTCTCACAGCAAGTTAGTCACATGTCTGTCAGTCTAACATATCATAGACTACAAAAGTTAATTAGGCTGTACACATCTAAAATATATTTTGAAAAACGTAAGCATAGGTGCACACTGAAAAGGCAATAGCATACATCTAATACAAAAATCAGTGGCACACTAAAAACTAAGTGACTTTTTTAATTAACTTTTGTTAGTCTTATTTGAGAGATGGCAATCTCATTGGCTTGCTGCACTCTGCTGCCTCTTTTAAACCAGTGCAAGAAAGTTAAATTGCAAGTTCCTTTCACTCTCTGAGAAGTTTTAGTCTGAACGAACTCCTAGGGAGGTAACATGTTAGTGGTTAGGGACTCACCTGTTCTGGGATCCCCTTGACGCTATTGGGAGGTGTGCTTTAATACAATCTTTGATCAAAAACTGTAAACTAAGAGTCCCAGGTTTTTCATTTTGTTTTCCCTTTGCAGTAATGCATTTCCAATATTCTATTACCTTGATGCTTCACTTGTTTTTAGTGTGCAACTGATATTTTTATTAGATGTAACATATCATAGACACAGGGCTAAGTAGCTCCAACCATATCCCCCACCAGCCCACATACAATATCCCCCTCCACCCACATACAATATCCCCTCCACGTTTCCCTTGGTCACGCACCTCACCACCTTCTAAAATAAACACCAGCTCAGGTATAACCTACAACACTGCCATATAGAGACCACATAGAGGTCAGACACCAGCTCAGGTATAACCTACAACGCCATCATATAGAGACCACATAGAGGTCAGACACCTGCTCAGGTATAACCTACAACACCGTCATATAAAGACCGCATAGAGGTCAGACACCAGCTCAGGTATAACCTACAAAACCACCATATAGAGACCACATAGTGGTCAGACACAAAGCTCAGGTATAATCTACAACACCGCCATATAGAGACCACATAGAGGTCAGACACCAGCTCAGGTATAACCTACAACACCGCGATATAGAGACCACATAGAGGTCAGACACCACCCCAAAGATAAAACCCTACAAAACACCATACAGAGCCCAAAATTTAGAGGTCAGACACCAGCTCAGGTATAACCTACAACACCGCCATATAGAGACCACATAGAGGTCAGACACCAGCTCAGGTATAACCTACAACACTGTCATATAGAGACACCAGCTCAGATATAACCTACAACACCGCCATATAGAGACCACATAGAGGTCAGACACCAGCTCAGGTATAACCTACAACACCTCCATATTTAGACCACATAGAGGTCAGACACCAGCTCAGTTATAACTTACAACACCACCATATAGAGACCACATAGAGGTCAGACACCAGCTCAGGTATAACCTACAACACCACCATATAGAGACCACATAGAGATCAGACACCAGCTCATGTATAACCTACAACACCACCATATAGACCACATAGAGGTCAGACACCAGCTCGGGTATAACCTACAACACCACCATATAGAGACCACATAGTGGTCAGTCACACAGCTCAGGTATAACCTACAACACCGCCATATAGAGACCACATAGAGACCAGACACCAGCTCAGGTATAACCTACATTACCACCATATAGAGACCACATAGAGGTCATACATGAAAAAACTTTGAGACTCTCGGTTCACATATTTGATCAAAAGATGTTTTAAGCTCCCCAAAGGGACTTTCAACGTGATTCAAAATCGGGCAGTCCTATCCTATCTTGACCTCTCAATCGAGCCAATCTGGCCTCCCGCTGGGTCAACCGACCTCCATTATTCAGAGAGAAAAAATAAAAAACACCAAACCTGCAAAGCTGCCCTTCTTATGACAGCCTGTGAGAGTGGGCAGGGACAGAAACACAAAATGGAAGCACCCTTTCCTTCCCATAAGGGCAGCTTTGCAGGTTGGGTGTTTTTTATTTTTTCTCTCTGAATAATGGAGGTCGGTTGACCCAGCGGGAGGCCTGATTGGCTCGATTGAGAGGTAAAGATAGGATAGGACTGCCGATTTTGAGATCACGTTGAAAGTCGTGGGCAGCTTAAAAATCTTTTGATCAAAATATGTGAACCGAGAGTCTCAAAGTTTTTTTCATGTATGATAGATAGCATAAATGCTTCTTTAGGGATTTCCCAGTAGCTGTATTGAAAATAGGGGTTTCAGCCCACCAGCTCAGGTAAACCACAACACCGTCTTTATAGAGAGCCCCATAGGGCCAGACACCAGTCAGGTATAAACCTACTTTTCCCCATTAGGGGACCACATAGAGGTCGACACCACCCTAAAGGTAAAAACCTCCAAAACCCCCTTTTTAAGGCCCCACATAGAGGTAAAGACACCAGCTCGGGGTATAACCTACAACCCCGCCTTTTTGAGACCACTTTTAAAAGGTCGGGACCCCACTAGGAAAAAAAACCAAAAAACACCCCCAAATTTTAGAGCCCACATAGAGGTCAGACACCGGGCTCAGGTAAAAACCCTACAAACCCCATTTAGGGGACCACATAGAGGTCGGGACACCAATCAGGTATAACCTACAACATCGCCTTTATAGGAGCAATAGAGGTCAGACACCGGGCTCGGGTCACATCAAATTACGTGAATACAGCACTGATCCAATTTTAGAAGTAAAAAAACCCCTGAAATCGGGAAACTAAAAGGAGATGTCTTATCTGAGGAGTCCTTCTCTTCTCTTGAGTCGTTTTTTTTTCCCTTTTCTTCGGGCATCCTTTCCACACCGCCTTTGATGATTTGTCCCGGACCAGCTCACCCCTGCAGAAATTACAAAAAAATTTCTTGGGAATACCCCATTTCCAGATTTTTTTTCCTATTCCCACCTCTTAAAAACTTCCCCGGGGTTTGGGGAGAAAGCGGGGGAAAAGGCCAAAAATTTAGAGGTTATAGTACCCTAAGGGGTTGGAGGGGGGGGGAAGGGACAAAAACCCCCTGGGTTTAATGCTAAAAACTATGGGCGCTCCCCTCTAAATTATTTTTCCAGGTAGACAGGCAGTTGGGGGGTCTCCTTTAGGTAGTATACAGGCAGATGGGGGTCCCTTTTAGGTAGTATAAAGGTATTTTGGGGTCTCTTTGATGGTATACAGAGGGGGGTTTCCCCTTTTTAGGTGATATACAGAAGGGGTTTCCTTTTAGGTGGTATTCAGGCAGTTAGGGGTTCCTTTGGGGTAGTATACAGGCATTTTGGGGCCTCTTTTAGCTGTGTGCGGGAAAAGTCAGGGCCCCCTTTGGGTTTGTAGGTATTTCGGGGCCCCCCTTTTAGCAAATTCAGGGCCCCCTGAAAGCTGGGTTTGGGGCCCCCTTAAAGGACAGTCATGGCCCCCTTTTAGGAGTTAGGGCCCCCCTTTCTTTACCCGGGGGCCCCCCTTTTAAAAGCCAGGGCCCCCCTTTTAAAAGCCGGGGCCCCCCCCTTTTTTAGGTAGCCAGGGCCCCCCCTTTTTAAAAGGGCCGGGCCCTTTGTTTTAGAACCCAAAGGGCCCCCCTTTTGGTTTGGCCGGGGCCCCCCCTTTTAGAAGCCGGGCCCCCGTTTTAGAAGCCAGGGCCCCTTTTTTTGAAGCCAGGGCCCCCCTTTTAGGAGTCGGGCCCCCCTTTTAGAAGCCCAGGGCCCCTTTTAGGTAGCCAGGGCCCCCCTTTTAGGTAGGGGGGGCCCCCCCTTTTAGAAGCCAGGGCCCCTTTTTTTAGAAGCCAGGGCCCCCCTTTTTTTAAAGAAGCCGGGGCCCCCCTTTGAGGAAAGCCGGGGCCCCCCTTGAGGTTGCCAGGGCCCCTTTTGGAGGTACCCGGGGCCCCCCCCTTTTAAAAAACCAGGGGCCCCCTTTTTGGGTACCCAAGGGCCCCCCTTTTAGAAGCCGGGGCCCCCCTTTTTTGGGTTTTAAAGGCCCCCCCTTTTTTAAAAGCCAGGGCCCCCCTTTTTGATACCCAAAGGGGCCCCATTTTAAAAAGCCGGGCCCCGTTAGGTATTTAAAAAAAACAAAAAAAACCAAATTTTTACCTCGCTCCCGCCCCGGCCCCCGGGCGTTTCCGATCCCCCCGGGCCGGTTCTGCTGAAACTGGTAGGCGGCACGGGAAGGGGGAGTAAACCGCGCCCCCATCGCCCAGCAGTGGGGGGTCGGCCCCCGGGGCGGGTGAAAAAACCAAAATTTTCTTCAGCCTCCCAAAGGGGAGAGCAGCGGGCGCAGCGCTAGTGGCGTGTGCCCCCGCGGGACCCGCGAAAGCCCCGGGAGCCGGGGACTTTTAGCCCCCGGCTACCGGGCCCGGTCTTTGGGGCTCGGGACGCAGGCCCCAGGGTTAAAGGTAAAGGGGATGCGCGCCGGGGCCCCGGGGGAGGGGCGGCACTGCCCCCGGGGCCCCCCCAGCAGCTCAGGGGGGCCCCCCGGGGGGGTTTCCCCGGGTCCCCCGGGCCCGGCCCAGCCCCGGAGCCTGCCAAAGAAGTATAGTTTCTCGAAAAAAACCTTTTGAAGGAAATCTTTGGTTTCCTTTAGGGGTCCGAAGTGAGTGGCCGAAGGAGTTTAAAGATGTGATAGGGGAAAGGGCTGATAGGTGCCTTTAAAGGGAGCCTGGAGAAAACCCCATCCCAGCCTTATTTCCTTTATCGGAAAAGGGGTGGAGGATAGATGAGAGCTTTTGAAACCCTCCTCTTTTTCGGTCCCCACAACTCAAAGCCCCTTTCTAGCTGTTTCCCCAACTCCCCTTCAAAGAGGCCCCGTCGCCCCCTTTTTTGAAAAAAGGCCTTGGGGCGTTTTCCACTTTCTCAGCTGCCTCTTTATAGTTCTTTTCAAATGTTCGTCTTTTTGGGGAAGGATGTGTAAGCTTTGTTTCGGTCTCGCCGATGATTTGGCAGTGGCACAGTAAAAGAGATATATTTTTTCAAATTTTTTCCGCATTTTTTGGTTTGAAATTCAAGCCCAACCCCGTATTTTTGTCCGAAAAGCTTTTTTTTTTTAGGAGGTTTAAAAAAGGGAAACCCGGGCCATATAAAATCTTTCCCTTTTGGGGGTTTGGGGGCTGAAAATTTCTCAAACTAAAAAGGGAGAGGGGATCGGAAAACCAACCGATATCCAGGATTCTGCGGTTATATCTTTCTACATGGGTTTCTTGATGGTTAAGTATGTAGTCTGTCTAGCCCAAAGGAAACTGGTGTACTGGGGAAAAAAAGGGGAATATTCTTATTTAATGGGGGGAGGTCCCTCCAGCCATTCTGAGGTAAACTTTTGCCCCAGGAATAAATCTGAGCCCCATCACAAATGCCCTCAGTGTAACGGGTTCTGGATTTTGGGGGGGTCTCTTTTTGGGGTCCTTTTCCCGGGTCAAGGGTCTTATTTTGGTACAAAGGTTCTATTCCCCCCACCACCCTGGAGGAAATTGGTTGTTTCCCCTGAACTCTTGGGGCCCCAGTTTTTGAAAAAAGGGAAGGGGGGCCATGGGGAGTTTTTGGGGCCATATACATTGTTACCAAACCCTTTGGCACCATTGCAATTGATAAACCAGGGTGACACCCCTCCCCTCTTTGTCTGATTCGGGGAGAGATTGGGGTTTAAAAGGGAAAGTTTGTTTATGGTGTCAAACCCCCAAACCTTTGTTCCTTTTTGAAAGGTGGGCCATATACATATCCCCCCCGTTTTTCATACGAGGGAAAGCCCTCCTGTCTAGGTGGGGTCCCCTGTAGGAGAACTATGTGGGGCGAAAATTTTTTGGGAGATCCCTGAAAACCCCTTTTGAATCCCTTTTTTGGAGAGCCGGGCCCTTTTGATATTTAGGAGAAAATTCTCATGGAGGACGTTTATAAACCGAGCTCTTCCACGGGGTTTTAAAACCCCAAATTTATGGTTGCCCCTTGTAGGTTTTCCCGAATAAAATAAGGGCTTCTGTTTTAAAACAAGCGGGATCCCCCAAAGGTATTGAACAACAACAAATCCCAATAAAAAACAGAAAAAAACCTAGGAAAGTTAGAAGAAGAGGGGGACGGGGTTTTCCATTTTCGTTTGCTCTCTTTATGCGCCATGGGACTTCATTTTTTTTTCTGGCGGGAAAGAGGGGCCCCGGTAGGGGGAAAAAATTAGAAGGGTCGCCCCTTTGCCCGGGGGAACCAGTCCCTTGCCCCAGGGGAAAAGGAAAGGGTGTGGTTTCCCAGTGTTTACAAGTAGCAGGCTATGCACCCACGGTAGTATCCCCCAATTTATAACTTTTAAACTTTTACCCTGGGAGGGGAAGTGTTCTCTATGCTAAGGATGGCCCTTAGTTAGATTTTAGAATTAAAGCTAATGTTAGAGTTAAACTTCAAGTTAAAATTCAGGTTCACTTTCAAATTAAAATTCAAAGTACCCCTAATTACCGGGTTCGTTATTAAAGGACAAACAAGGTCCTCTACAGACTCTAACTGATAACATAAGTTTCAGGTTCAAACATTCTCTATTGAGTTCTTTGTAAGGATTTTAAAAAGAAAATCAGTAGGGGGGTTTTAAAAAATTTTGTTTTTAATCACAACCCTTTGATAAAGGGCCCCTTCAGGGGAGGGCCCGAGGAGATATCAGGTGGGGCTCTTTGCGGGCGAATCCGGCAGAAAGCGGCGCTTTGTTGGTTCCCCCTTCAGCTGCCGGAAGGGGGGGGGGATCGCGGTGAGGTAGGGGTGTTGTTTATTCGACGCCGGGCTGATCTGTTCCTGTTGGAGGGGTGGACAATGGGTTATTTAGATCAGGACCCCAGAGTTCCTTTAAGCATTTTTCCCTTCTGTGGTTGGGGGTGAAGGGTCTAGGGAACCCCCCCCGGGGGGAATTTTCTTTTAGCGTGGCTGGGTACAGTATTTTAAAAGTTTTTCTCTTGGGTTTTGGGGGAAAAGGGTGGTGCAAAGTTTTTGAACGCCCCTTTTGGCCGTGACAATTCATAGAAAAAATCCTCAAAAAGGGAAAAACTTTTTGGCCCCTGAAAGGGGAAAAGGGGTTTGCGGGTTTTTCTTTTTTGTATGCCCCGGAGTATGCCTTGCTTTTCATTATTTTGGCCCGATATTTAGCAATGGCCGTGCGGGGGCTCGGTTTTTGGCGGGCCCTTTTCGGGGTCTTCTGGTCAGGTTGTCGGGGGGCCAAAAGCGATGTGCCCTTTCCCTCTACAAATCCGGGGGAGGCCCAGCGCTTGGGAAATTTTTTTAGTTTGGAAGATAAACTTGAAAATTTAGCTTGTTTGATTTTTTCTGGGAGGGTCCCAAATCCAGGTTGCTCCTTCTGGAGCGGTTCTCCCGGTCTTCCATTCTCTCATACAGAGCAGAATAAGATTTTTCAGCTTGGCATAACTTGTTTTGAAGTGAGCCACTGTCTGACTCCAGTTGCTGCACCCTTTGCTCCAGCTCCTCTATGTGAGCTCCCTGTGCCTGAAGATCTTGGTTTATTTTATTCAGGGCAGCCTGCACCGTTGCTTCCAACGTCTCCTGAATGTCTGGGGCAATGTTTCTGGCTACTTCCAGCGCCAGGGCCTTATAATCTATGGCAGGGTAAGTAGGTTCTCTAAGCGAGGGCAATGAGGGAGAATCACAGGAGGCGGTACCTCACTGGCATCCTGAGTCTGTGCGTGTCGGGCCGCCATCTTGGTCTCCCCTCGTGGCGTGCGGGGCGGGAGAGAATGTGAGTCCCTGTGGCCACTACGGAGGAGATATCTCTCCATAAACGTGCTGGCGGCTGGCGGCGCGATGTCACCCTCAAGGTCCGGGAGCAGGTCTGCGCCATTGGAGCGGCTAAGTGCCGGTTTTAGGTGCGGGGTGACCGGGAGCTCTTACTGCTCGCGTCCGCCCGCCTGCGCCGGAACCAGAAGTCCTGGGTAGGTAGCTCTTAATTAGGTAGATATATAGCCCCCTATTAAGTAGGTAGATTTATAGGTTAACCAATAGGTAGGTGTCTAGGTCCCCCATTAGGTAGATAGATAGTTAGTTAGCCCCCAGTAGGTAGGAATATAGGTCCCTAGAAGGTAGTTATATAGGCTTCCTATAGTAAAGTGGGCGGGTCTATAGGGTTAAGGGAAGTGAAAGGCAATTAAGTGTCATGTCAGACCATTTGTAACTATTTACATCAGCGTGGTCTGCGTGCTAGATGACCTGACCACACCTGCCCTACCTGCCTGGGGGATTACCTACATACCTGATGGAAGTCTTACCAAGCTAACAAATGGGGGGCTTACCTACCTACTTACCTAATAATAGGCCTGTGTAATGGGGGGGGGCCTTAAAATTAATCCTCACACAGCTCATTTGGTCTAATAAAATGCAAATATTAATAAACATATAGTGGTAACACTTGATTTATAAGAAAACCCTAAAAAGAATGCCTTTTATACCATTTAACTTTTGCTGTACGAAGCTTTAAAATTCCAGATGGCGGCCCTGGAATTATAGGTATTTAACTATGTATTTGATATCTACAGTATTTATCTCATGTCTGTCTTAGCTATCTATCAATCTCATATCTATTTATTTATCTATCTATCTCATATCTATCTATCTCATATCTATCTATCTATCTATCTATCTATCTACCTATCTATCTATCTATCTATCTATCTATCTCATATCTATCTATCTATCTCATATCTATCTATCTATCTATCTCATATCTATCTATCTATCTATCTATCTATCCCATATCTATCTATCTATCTATCTATCTATCTATCTATCTCATATCTATCTATCTCATATCTATCTCATATCTATCTATCTATCTATCTCATATCTATCTATCTATCTATTTCTTCATATCTATCATTATCTATCTTATCTATCTCTTCTATCTATCTATCTATCTATCTCTATCTATCTATCTAATCTATCATATCTCATATCTATCTATTATTATTCTATCTATATCTATCTCATATCTTTCTATCTATCTGTCTGTCTATCTGTCTATCTATCTAATATCTTTCTATCTATCTAATATCTATCTATCTCATATCTTTCTATCTATCTATCTATCTATCTATCTATCTATCTATCTTTCTATCTATCTATATCTATCTATCTCATATCTTTCTATCTATCTAATATCTATCTATCTCATATCTTTCTATCTATCTATCTAACTATCTGTCTCTGTCTACATATCTTATAGCGAATTCTTTTATATCCATTTATTAATCATTCTTTTATCTAAAAATGTAGAAAAAGATGCAGAACTCAAAAGATGTTAGCAGCAGGTGACAGCGGATCAGTCCTGACCCAGACCCATTAATAATTTAGAAAAACCCGCAGCACTCCATCAATAGCTGTGAAGAAAATACTCTGTGCTTCATGCACTCATAGTACCGCAAAGGACTTGTCTGGGGGTTACTAAAACAGCGCCTCTCCCGTCCACATTCCGCTTATCTACAATACCAGACACAACCCGTGGACAAGTATTACGCTCACTGGTTTTGAAAGAAAGCAGCCATATTTGTCTAATCCAGGAAGACCCCTTTAAATGTCTCTTTTGCTGCATAATCCTTAAAAAGGACCTGTGGCCACTTCGGACAGGTCTGTTTAGGTAAATAGTTGTGTTCCCTGTGAAATGTTATGTGGTTCTTCTTTTATTCCTCCTATAAATTAATTACCAGTCTGTCAGGTGCAGGGGCATAACTAGAGATGGCAGGGCCCCATAGCAAACCTTTCAATGGGCCCCCGCTCCCTGGTCCATAAAAAAAAAAACTTATCCCATGTTCTGTCAAGAATAATGGAAAAAATAGTGTACGCCAGACACATCCTGCACACGCAGGTCACATCCCGGACACATCCCGCACACGCCAGACACCCATGTAAACACACCCATGTACACACATGCAGATATGTACACACTCATGTACACACATGCACAGCCATGTACACACATGCAGACACATGCACACCTATGTACACACATGCAGACATGTACACGCCCATGTACACACATGCAGATATGTACACACATGCAGACACGTACACACCCATGTACACACATTCAGACACGAACACACCCATGTACACACATGCAGACACGTACACATCCATGTACACACATGCAGACACATACACACTCATGTACACACATGCAGACACGTACACACTCATGTACACACATGCAGACCTGTACACACCCATGTGAACACATGCAGACACGTACACACTCATGTACACACATGCAGACACGTACACACTCATGTACACACATGCAGACACGTACACACTCATGTACACACATGCAGACACGTACACACTCATGTACACACATGCAGACACATACACACTCATGTACACACATGCACACACATGCACACCCATGTATACACAAAAAATGTACCTGATCTCCAGGCACATCTCAGCATGGTGTTGCTAAACAGCAGGTCAGAGAGGAGGGAGGCAGATAGAACAGCAGGCAGCTTCCATCTCCTGATCTTCTGCACACTGCCGTGCCAAGAGCGCACCTCCCCCCTCCTCTATGACCCGACATCTTCACTGAGCTCCGGCTGAGACTTTAGTCCGGAGAGCTGTGTGCAGGAGGGGGGCTGCTCTGCAGGACCTCTGATTACTGCCCCATACAACGGGCGCAGAAGCTGAACTTCCGGGGGAGGAGACGTGGGAGCAGCTGCCCCGGGGGCCCGGGTCCCCTAAGAAACCGGGCCCCGTGGCAGCTGCTACATCTGCTCCCCCGGTAGTTCCACCCCTGGTCAGGTGGGTGTTACCAGTTGGGTGGGAGAGGGTGTCCTGCACGGTCTGACATTGTCCAATCAGTGCTGACTGTCAGTGTGCAGGGACACGCCCCTTTCAATGTTGGAATGGTCACACCCATCTGACAGATTCTGGAATACATTTCTAGGAGGAATAACAGAGGAACAGCACAAGACAGAGATATAAGAGAAGAGGCTCTGGAATAGTTATATCAGAGGGAACATAAGGATTTACTAAAATAGAGATGTGCGCATCATACTTTTCTTTGTTCAAATTTGTGATGATTAACTCGACTCCCTAAGGCTATGTTCACACGGCTTATTTTGGGACATATTTCAGCCCGTAATTCGCGCCGTACTGCGCGAATTACGGGCTGAAATACGTTCCAGTCATTACGGTAATCCACAGGTGTCATAGAGAACTATGGATTATGTCTCCTCTCCCCGCTCGCACAATACGGCGATCGGGGAGAGAAGCGACATGTCAATTATTCATGGCGTACACGCGCCGAGAATAATGAATGTCTTTGGGGCCGGCGTGCAGCCGCCCCTCTCCCCCCCCCCCCCCCGCACCGCTCCCGCCCCCGTACACACGGCGTAATTGCGGGCCGAAATACATCCCGCAATTAAGCCGTGTGAACATGGCCTAAAGGTAACAATCACCTCTGTCCCTTGAGCTCCAATCAGTCCCATCCTTAATAGGCGCTGATGCTTGACCCTCCACCACTGGCATAAAACAGTCGTGACCTGCATCGCCTTCACCATTTCACTTCCCCTGATCCTCCATAGTCATCAATGACCACATGTCGTAAGTCGTTATTGGGCGGCAACCGCGGAAGCCATAGACTTGGCCTCATTGACGTCACTTAGGCCAAATTGTACGTTCTTCCACTAGGTCGGATGATGGGGGTAGAGTCATGTATGAGAGGTCTATGGAGAAAGCTATGGGAAAGCCTCCTAGACTCATTGAATATTGATAAGGAGACGTCACAGGGACGGTGAGTAGAGTTGGGTAATTAGATTTAGCAACGCAAACGTTCCCTGGTCCGTCCCCTCTCCTCCTGTATAAAGTGGGGAACACTTGGGAGAGGACTGTTCCAATAAGACAGGGAAGAGGACAGTGCAGTAAGTATTGCCCCGAGCCTGAGGAGAAACTTCTCTCCATGCTGCTGCCTCCCCCTGAGCTGCCAGCGTTTGTCTTCTCTTGCAGACGCTCCTGCCTCTCCGCTCTCGTCCAGCAGCCAGCCTCCACCGCTCTCAGCCTTCAGCCTCCACCGCTCTCAGCCTTCAGCCTCCACCGCTCTCAGCCTTCAGTCTCCACCGCTCTCAGCCTTCAGTCTCCACCGCTCTCAGCCTTCAGCCCATTTCTGAGGGTGAAGCATGAAAATCCTTCTCGTCCTCGCGGTCATCGTGCTGGTGTCAGCACAGGCGTCCGCTGCAGAACTAGAACGCGAACAAGATGAAGCCGACTCGTCCGAAAGGGAGCAAAAACGGGTAAGGAAAAATCTGATGCATTTTAAAATGTTTTGAGATGTTTGAATTCATTGGGTGAAGATTTATCAATTCTTTCGAACACTCAGAGGGTCTAAAGATGCGCCACATTTATCTGGTGCAGGTTTCGATTGTCTAGTCTTTTCCACCATCTATTACTTGGCTTAGTTTATGCCAATAATTGCGGAAAAATACTGCCATAGCATCCACACAACATACATATAGTACACATACATCATCTATAAATACTGCCATAGCATCCACAAACATTAACTATAGTACACATACATCACCTATAAATACTGCCATAGCATCCACACAACATACATATAGTACACATACATCATCTATAAAATACTGCCATGGCATCCACACAACATACATATAGTACACATACATCACCTATAAACTACTGCCATAGCACAACTAACATACATTATAGCAATATATATTCCCTATAAATTCACTTGCCATAGCATCCACACAACATTACATATAGTTACACATACATCACCTATAAAATACTGCCTATAGCATCCACACAACTTACATATAGTACATTTCATCAACCTATAAAATACTGCCATAGCCACCACAAAAATAACATATAATACACATACATCATCTATAAATACTGCCATAGCATCCACACAACATACATATAGTCATAGTTGCCAACTTTTGAAAATGAAAAAGCAGGAGACTTTAGTGGGCGGCGCGCGTAGACTTTTGCATGGACACGCCCATCTTGTCGGTATGCCACGCCCCTTAAAAGCCACACCCACTCCACCTAACTGCATAACGGCTTTGGAAGAAAGCCAGGTAGATGCCCTTATAGCCAGGTAGTAACCCCCCATAAGCAGGTAGTGCCCCTTACAGGCAGGTAGATGCCCCCTTGTAGCCAGGTAGGTGCCCCCCTTTGTTAGCCAGGTAGGTGCCCCCCTTTGTTAGCCAGGTAGGTGCCCCCATTGTTTGCCGGTAGGTGCCCCCATTGTTTGCCAGGTAGTGCCCCCATTGTTTGCCAGGTAGATGCCCCCATTGTTGCCAGGTAGATTCCCCCTCTGTTGCCAGGTAGATGCCCCCTCTGTTGCCAGGTAGATGTCCCCATTGTTGCCAGGTTGGTGTCCCCATTGTTGCCAGGTAGGTGCCCCCATTGTGGCCAGGTAGTGCCCCCTCTGTTGCCAGGTAGATGCCCCCTCTGTTGCCAGGTAGATGCCCAATCTGTTGCCAGGTAGATGCCCCCATTGTTGCCAGGTAGTGCCCCCATTGTTGCCAGGCAGAGCCCCCCTTATAGCTAATAAAAATAAAATAATAGGGGGGCGGGACCGGAAGCCCATGGGGACGGACATGTAATTGAGAAGCTCCGCGGCGCGGCTACCTTCTTGGGGGAGAAATAGCGGCATCCTGGCATCAAAACGCCGGTGGAAGGCTCCTCATACAGCCCCTGGCTCTCTCGATAAACCGGCGTCCACCAGAGGGATAAAAGATTATTTCCCGGGCGCAGCAGCGGCAAATCCCGCGGCCGGACACGTGGCGGGCGCCATCTTCCCTCCTCCTCCCGGCAGCCGGACGCGCCGCTCCAACCACCAGCGGAGCGCAGCCGACATCCAGCTACAGCACCAGCTCCTGTGAGGGACCGGGCAACGAACGGAGGACCTCTCCTTGTCGCTCCCAGCGCAGACAACGGCACCTCCCCGCGCCTGACTCACATACAGGTCAGTGGATCCCTGCACTCAGGAGCCTCACGGCAGCAGCAGCAGGCTTTCAGAGTTAACCCCTGCAATACCGGAGCGCTCCCCCAGCTAGCCAAAGGGGCTCCCTACTCCTACAACCCCCGGGACCCGGCACCCCCCTGTACCCCCCAAATACACCCAACCTCTCTTAAAAGACCCCCCTGGCTCAACATACAGGGGGTCTAAAATAGCTACTTAGAGGCCCAACAATCCTCCAACCCCCAAAGGGCATCCCGGCCCCAAAAAAGACCCCGGAACCCACCCACTGCTTGCAGGAAAAAGGCAATGATGACCCCACAGAGGGAGATACGACCAAAACACCCGGTGGGGAAAAATAGGGGCCCCCCCTCCTCAGATGCGGCCCTGATTCGGCACTAAAGCCCCAGTGTGCCAATGGGGGGCCATTCCCGAAAACATACCCCTAAAAAATCCTTAAATTGTAGGGAAATTGCGCAAATGGGGCCAAGACCCCTCAATAGCCAAAGGGTTGACCCCCTGGAGACAGGATGAGTACCCCGTATATTTCCCCCCGGGAACAATGCTACCCCCAGGTTTTGTCGGGGACACCCAAAACACCTAGAGGACTTGGAAAACAGGGGGCCCGTAAAACAAAGATAGGGGGGTGCCAGAACAGGGGAAGAAAATCTTCAAGACCCTTGGGGCCAATTTTCACAACTTTGGGATCCCACTCTCCCTTATAAGTTTGATGCTACAGAGCACGGGCCCCCAAAATTGTGTCTCAACACCCACGGGAATAGTTTTTGTTTGGCAGATTTCACGTAAAGAAGGATCATGGGCAATCCAAAACCCCAAACAAATCGATTTGCGGGGGCCATGCCCCAGCTTCCCCAGCGCCTGGTTTACGCGAAAAGAAGACGACACTTGCCCCCCCCCTTGACCTCCTAAAAAACAGGATCACCTAAAGGGGATACCCCTTCCCCTTTTTGTTAAAGAACAACAAATCCCCACCCCAAAGACGGAGGACCGCGGTTTTGTTCAGCCCCTGAAGTCCCCTCCGGAAAAAACGGACTGGGAAATTTGCGACCCCTAAAAAAAGGCACCCCCATTTGGGACCCAAAGCCCGAAGAAAGAGAAGGGGGGCCCCAGAATGGGGCTCTAGGGAGGGGGTCCTCTCCCTTCCCCCCCGCCTCTCAACTGAGACCCTAGATGATTTTGGGGAAGGATTTGTTCCACAAAAACCCGGCAGTGATGAAAGGGTGGCCTCGTGTAAAATGACACCCCCCTGATCCCCTTTCCCCCCCTTCCCCTTTCCTACCCCTTTTACCTTACTTCCCCTTCCCCCCCCCCTCCCATATGTTGGATCGCTTGCTGAATTGTTTTTATAGCATACCCAATTTAGTATTTTTACCCCATTTACTTGGCATTATACCGGGTTTTACTACCAAGAATTATTTTTTATCCCCCCCATGAAACGTTGGGTTTGATCAATAGCCTTCATATTCATTTGCGCCCCTGCATATAAGGTAGTTTCCCCCCCGGGACATCGAAGTGACCCAAGATTTTTCTTCTCTCTTTTGCTCCCTATCGTCTCATATTGACCCCGGGGGCCACTTGGTTTACCTAAACCCCTGTTTTCGGGGGGGAAAATGTTTCCCCTTCTCCTGCCTTAGGAGGAAGGAAGTTTTTGGTGATTTTGTTATTTTTCCCTTCCTACCTGGGCGTTTAGGCCTTAGTAAAATCTCAGTTGAGAATGTTTTTTACTTGTTTTTTATTTTTGTGTCTGTATTAGGTCTTTGTCCTTGTCTCTCCCCCCCTTTGTTCATCCTTTGAGAGGAATATGTGCTTACGGGTTCCTCCCCCGCCCGGAGAATGCGGGGAATGGGTGAGTGGAATAGTCTTTTTTTCTGATCAAAATGATTGAATAAAAATTAAAACTTAAAGGTTAAAAACTCAAACATCAAACGGAGACTGTTTTTGACCCCCTTAAGCGTTCGAAGGGGAAAATTTTCCTACAAGAAACCCTTTAACAAAGACGTAATTTCATTTAAAACCCCTATCCCCGAGGGCCTTCGGCCTCCGATAGGAAAAAAAAAGGGCGGAATGTTTATTTTTGTTTGAAATTTTCCCCCAATCCCCCATTTCGGGCAGAATTAAATTTAGACCTAAGGCCCGCTATGTTTAAAAGGGCCCCTTTATAGGGTCAAAATTGCCTTTAATATTTACCCCCAAAATACCCCAGGAGGTTTTGAAAAGAATTTTGGGAAAAGTACCAATCTTTAGGGTACTTTTTTTTGGGGGTGTTTTCAAATGTTTTTCCCGGGAAAAGAGGAAAATTTTTGTTGTTACAAAAAAAAACGTTAACCCACCTGAAGGCCCTATAGGAATTCAAAAAAATGTTAGGAGTTTTGATCGACGACTTAGGGCTATTGCCCATAAAATGAGAACCTACATTTTTTCCCCCTCCTTTGGTTTCCTTTTGGGGTCTGAACTTCTTTAAAAATTTTCCCCCTCCCCCTCAAAGGCCCGCAGAAATTACCCCAATTATTTGGTCGGATACCCCGCATTGAGTTTCTCTAAACCTGGGGGACCCCCAAACTAAGAAAGCCACGGGCCCCTTTAAAAAACCTCCTAAAATACCCCAACATAGGGAAGAGATCGGCGGGCCCATCAAAGATTACTTTAAGTAAACGCTGGTTCGGTACCTCACCAGCCCGTTGGGAAGAAAATGGCGGTGATGTGGTCACTGTATTCCCTTAAAAACCGGGGTTAAGGGAAGCAGCTTGAATTTCAATGCTTCGAAGTCTCAGACCCCTTGAACCCTCCTATAATCACCCCGCCCAACGCATACCCCGGTGGTTTGTAGAAATTCGACCCCAAAATGAGAGTTGGAAGTGTTAGAACTGAAAAACGTTAGTCTACATAGACGCGTTACTATTTCCGACCAATAAGGCCCACACTATGCTAGCGGATGTCCGAGAGGAAAAACCTTAAAAGGAAAACCGTTTTTCCCTGAGAAATAGCCAAGGGCGAAATTTATGCCCCCCCAAAGAGGTTTCTCAATTTTCCCATTCATTGCAAAAATCTCAACCCCCCGGATTCAGTTAATTTTTTTCGAGATCCAGATGCCTTACGGGAAATTTCGTCTTCCTGTAACCTTCCCCCCCTTGGGGAACCCTGAATCCCTTAACCCCCCCCCGAAAAATTGAGGAATCGGGAAACCTCAAAGACCTCCCTCCAAGAAATCCCGGGACCGGCGGTACACGATTTTATTCAGCCTTCCCCCCAAGGGAAGATGTATGGTAAAACTGCAATCATTCTTGAAGGGTGACACTTCCCCCCTTTCCCTGCTCCCCCTCCCACAAACCCCTTTTCCCAAAACCCCAAAAAAGACCACCTTGACTGCGCAAAATTTTCGGCCTAAAGCCCTGAAAAAGCTATGTAAAAATATTTCCCAAAATTTGGCCAACCCTTTTTTTATGTTGCCCAAATTAAACAACAAAGACCAAGTAGGGTTTGTTTTGGCAGAAGGGAGCGAAACACAGGGGGCTAGAAGATTTTACAAAACGATAGGAGACGGAAACCCCGCCCTTTTTTCTTTTTTAAAACGCGGAAAAAAGGGTTTTAGCCCCAAAAAAGGAAAAATTTAATCGAAGCCTGAAAAAGTTTGGTTTCGGGGCCCCTTCCTACAAGCCCTTAGCCATTATACTCCCCCCCCTGGGAAACCATTGTTCCCCCGCTGAATCCCCCCTGTTAAACTAAAAAAAAGGCAAACAAGGGGCCCCCTTTCCCCCAAAGATCTTTGTCTTGGCATTGACCTTTGCGGGGCCCTACGAATAAACGGGCATCAGGGGGATTTTGAGTCCGAGACAGGGCTTTAAAATTTTCACTCATGCGACGATATACTTGCTTAAAACCAAATTTTCACCCTACTACCCAATCTACAATCTCTCCAAAATACTTCGGGCTCATCGGGTTAAAGCAAAACCCAAATAAACGGGGGCGTGCCCTTTAAAATACCGGGACTCAGTTGGGAAATTACAGATCGAATTCGGTAAATGGAAGAGGAAACTGGGTATTTGGGGATCAAAATTTACACCCCATACCCCCATGTTTTCAAGAACTACCCCAAAAAACCTGGAAGTTACAAATTACTAAGTGATGGCACCCCCCCCAACCCCTTTAGGCGAATAGCCAATTAAAATGGTGGCTTTCCCCAAAATGATTAACCCATTGAGACCACCCAATCCGAACCGAAAGACTTAAAAGGGTTTTTGCAAGGCTTCATCGATTTAAATTTGGGGGGAACACCCTATTCCCAAACTCCATTAGCACCCCGACGGGGGGTCTCTTGTGCCCGAATACAAAAGTATTATTTGGCTGCGCAGCTACGCGTATCCCCCTTTGGGCGTGTGTTTGGTTTGCCGGGAAGAAAGGAAAGGGGTGGCCCCGATCCCCCCCAACCGCTTTGTGGTTTTCACTTAAACCCGGGGTTTATTGCCATGTGGGGCCTATGGTGCGTGGAAGGTATGGGAAATTTTTCTAATAAATTAACCCCATTCGCAATTTTACTAGAATCGTTTCTTTTCCAACCCCTGTTCCCGGACGCCCCCTGGTCCCCCCTTTAAGCCATGTTCAAAATAGGTATTCAGGCTGGCGGAATTGTGTTACAGGACGAGAGATCTTCCTTTGAAGCCCTTAGGAAAAAAATAAGGCCGCCCCCAAATACACATTATTTACAGATTGACTTTTTTACATAGATCTATGTCCACCTGTCGGGTTGTGCCCCACAAAATTGAGAAACTATGCCGAGCAAAATTTTTACAGCGGGTGATTTCCTATTTTAAAAAAAAGTGGTGTCCCCCCGATTCGGCCAAAACCCCCCCCCATCATATATAGAAAAAAGGAAGAAAATCTAGGCCCCTTTCCCCAAAAAATGGGAAAATTTTCTGGACCCAGCCCCGGTTCCCCCTTGTCTCCACAAAGGAAACCAAAATAAATGTTGATGCAGGGACCCCAACCCCCGTGCTCCTACATATTTTACCCCAAAGTCTTGACCCCTTTTGGGGATGTGGAGGGGCACGGGAACCCGATATATTTTTTTGGGGCCCCTAGAAAAAAACCCTTGGGAAAAAAGTCCACGCTTTAAACCCGTGATCCAGGAATCAACTTTCCCCCCAAACCCCAAATTATCTATAAAATCTTTCCTAGTGACATGGGCCCGACCCCACTCGGTCTTTTTAACATGAAAAAAGCCCCCAAAATGTCTTAAAAGCAAGCACTGGAAATCCCAAACCCCCCTTTAAAAGATCAGGTTGATAGGGGGTGAAAAATATTCGGAAAAGGAAAACCCCACGGCCCCCTTTGACAACGGTTGATAAATTTATAAAAACTGGGAAAAGGGATTTTTATATAACTCCCCACCCTGACGGAGGCTCGGGAAGAGGGTTGAACAGGTGCTCCCCCCCCCCCAGGTCCCACCCCAAAATTTTTTACTCGAAGAGAAGAGACTCTGGGGTTGTTTTTTTCCGGCAGCCATTACTAAGGACCCAAAAACAATAAATCATTTAAACCACGACCTCAAAAAAAGTTCCCTCCCTTTTGTACCTAGTTTTTGTCTCCCCTGTCCTTGGTTTTTTTTGGTCTAATGTCAGTTTTTTTGTTTTCCCCGTTATTTTAACTACTTAATTTTGAGGTGGATCAGGGCAGGATTAATCGCCCAAAAGATTTTTCCACCGGTTTTTCCCGTCTCCCGAACATAAAACAGAACCTATTGCAAAGCAGGACATTTTTTCTAGTTTTTATTCGAAAAAGGGGTTCTCTATGAGGGGGGATGTTTTTTGTCTTTGCGTTTTTTTGACCTCTTTTACATGATGTTTTATATTTTAAAAAATTGTTTTTTATGATGAAAAACTTTAATAAAACAACAGTTATAAAAAAAAAAAAAAAAAAAATAAAACCCCTTACCTCACCGGTCCCGCAGCCACGGGGGCCCCTCGGACGATTCCTAGCGGCGAGGGGGGAAGGGGGAGCAGCCCCGCGTCATCCCCCCAGCCGCGGTCCCCTTCCCCTGCGCGCTGATGTAAGTGCGGCGCCACCCGGCGTGTAATACAGGGGGGGAGGGGAGGGAGGAACGATCCCCCCTGCCCCCTCCCCCCACAGTGAGACCGCGGGCGGGTGAGCGGCCGCTGCGGCCGCTTCACCCGCCGGTAGGAGCGGTCCGGCGGCGCAAGAGTAGCGCACCAGCGCTACTCTTGCGGCGCGGTAATTTAAAGAACCCCCGCCGCCTGCTGGCGGCGGGAGGAATGCCAACTCCCCCGGGATGGCGGGGGGGGACCCCAAATAGCGGGACCCCCCCCGCCAAAAACGAGAGAGTTGGCATGTATGCATATAGTACACATACATCACCTATAAAATACTGCCATAGCATCCACACAACATACATATAGTACACATACATCATCTATAAATACTGCATGCATCCAACACATAATATAGTACATACTCATATAAATATGCCAAGCATCCACACAACATACATATAGTACACATACATCACCTATAAATACTGTCATAGTGTCCACACAGAATACATATAGTACACATACATCACCTATGAAATACTGCCATAACATCCACACAACATACATATAGTACACATACATGACCTATAAAATACTGCCATATAAACCACACAATATACATATAGTACACATACATGACCTATAAAATACCGCCATAGTGTCCACACAACAGACATATAGTACATATATATATCACCTATAAAATACTGCCATAGCATACACACAACATACATATAGTACACATACATCTCCTATAAAATACTGTCATAGCATCCAAACAACATACATATAGTACACATACATGACCTATAAAATACTGCCATAGTATACACACACTATACATATAGTACACATACATGACCTATAAAATACCGCCATAGTATCCACACACCATACATATGGTACATATATATCACCTATAAAATACGCCATAGTATCACACAAACATACATATGTACACATATCTCCTATAAATATGCCATCGTACCACACACTATAAGTACATACTACCATAAAATACTGCATAGTGCACACAACATACATATAGTACACATACATCTCTATAAAATACCGCCATAGGTCCACACAACATACATATAGTACACATACATCTCCTATAAAATACAGCCATAGTATCCACACACCATGCATATAGTACACATACATCACCTATAAAATACTGCCATAGCATCCACACAGAATACATATAGTACACACACATCAACTATAAAATACTGCCATAGCATCTATAAAACAACATATATACCTATATCACTATAAAATACTGCCATAGTATCCACACACATACTATAGAAACACATACATCTCCTATAAAATACTGCCATAGCATCCACACAGAATACATATAGTACACACACATCAACTATAAAATACTGCCATAGCATCTATACAACATACATATAGTACACATATATCACCTATAAAATACTGCCAGTGTCCACACAGCATACATATAGTACACATACATCACCTATAAAAAACTGCCATAGCAACCACACAACATACATATAGTACACATACATCACCTATAAAATACTGCCATAGCGTCCACACAACATACATATAGTACATATATATCACCTATAAAATACTGCCATAGCATACACACAACATACATATAGTACACATACATCTCCTATAAAATACTGCCATATCGTCCACACAACATACATATAGTACACATACATCACCTATAAAATACTGCCATAGCATACACACAGCATACATATAGTATACATACATCCCCTATAAAATACTGCCATAGCATCCACACAACATACATGTAGTACAGATAAATAACCTATAAACTACTGCCATAGCGTCCACACAACATACATATAGTACACACACATCACCTATAAAATACTGCCATAATGTCCACACAACATACATATAGTACACATACATCACCTATAAAATACTGCCATAATGTCCACGCAGAATACATATAGTACACATACATCACCTATAAAATACTGCCATAATGTCCACACAGCATACATATAGTACACATACAGCGCCTATAAAATACTGCCATAATGTCCACACAACATACATATAGTACACACACATCACCTATAAAATATTGCCATAGCATCCACACAACATACATATAGTAAACAGACATCACCTAAATACCGCCATAGTGTCCACACAACATACATATAGTACACATACATCTCCTATAAAATACCGCCATAGTGTCCACACAACATACATATAGTACACATACATCTCCTATAAAATACCGCCATAGCATCCACACAGCATACATAAAGTACAGATACATCACCTATAAAATACTGCCATAGAATCCACACAGCATACATAAAGTACAGATACATCACCTATAAAATACTGCCATATCATACACAGAACATACTAAACTATAAAAGAATAGAGGGGGGCGCGCTTATGGTGAAAATCCGTATATAATAAAAGAAATAGTTATAGTGAACAGCACGCTCACCTTCCCGAGTTGTAGATTGGAGGCACACCTCTCCTATGCGCAGGGTTGGCTCTTGATCCGAACCTTATAACGACAGCCACGGGTCTTCTCTCCAAATCCGCAATGACACGGCAGCGGGCGTAATCAGTATATTATACCAGAAAAAGTAGATGCCCTGGTGCTCGTTAGAAGGGCACCTCAATGAGGCAAGAATATTGTGCTAAAAACAACATCAGTAAAAGAACATAAACCTTTACACCAGATTTTAACAATAACCACTCGACGCGTTTCTCGCCGGCACCGGCGCTCCCTCAGGAGACGTGTTACAGGAAATACCGGGAAACGCCGTAGATTTAAATTTGAGACTTAACTCTCATTGGTCCGTTTAATCCTCCAATTACAACTAGAGCGACCTGGAACCATTATAGTCTATGGAAAACTATGCACCAATCAGAATCAAGTCGGCATAATTCAAAGGACATCGCTTACAATAAAGCTGCATTTCGATTGGACTAAAAAAGAGGGTTGGATTCCTTCCAGCCAATAGAATATTGAGCTACTCTTAGCCCTTACTAAGCTATGGGAAGTTTTCCTCCAATCAGAAATAGGGCTACTCACGTTGTGTTAGTCTATGGGAACTAGGTCTTGCACCTGATTGGCGCACCAGGTGCAAGGTAAATTCAAAGCCACCAATCACATAAGGAGCGAGGATATCACCATTATAACCTATGGCATCAATACCGGCCAATCAGAATCCGAGCGACTCTCCCCCTTATAACCTATGGAGTGAGTAGCTTCTTTCCTGATTGGTTAGAATAAAAAGGGCTTGTCTATCTCCTCCAATGGGGAGGCGAGCGACGTGTTCCATTAGGTTTGTTTTATGTTAACACATACAAAAATGGGACATTACTTACTCAAAAAACACTACAAAGGCCATATTTACAGCTCAATGGCTGGACTAGACTGAACCCAGCAGAGACAACTCTGGCCTATATGCTACTTTGGAAAATAAACAGGTGCAGCTAATTGCTGAGCAGCAGCTCACCCACCCCACCACTAGGGGAAAAATTAGATGATAAAAAACTGCACATTAACTTGATACCTGTTCACACCAGCATGTCCCATTTTTGTATGTGCTTTTTCTATAAATTGTTAGTGCAGGGACTCGCAAGACGTTAGGACCGTTGACGCCGGTTGCGAGCTTGCGTACTGTGGCCACTGCATCAACTAATACCTCATATTTAACATTTTTCCAGTGTGTCATTTTTTTATCTGCCCAACAGTGCTGGGGAGCGAGGGTGTCTGTACTTTGTATTGGACACCCAGAAAGTGCTGGGCAGCCCGCCTAATCTAATAGTATGGGTGTCACTAATAGGCTGTAAGCCTGCATGGTGCACTACGCGTATCTGTATTTATGGCACCCTTCTGTATCGCCTGATTTATATCCAATTGTAGTACCAGCAGCCATCCCCCTTTTGCATGTAGGGTATGTGAGTGGTTGTTTTATTGGTATTTTTGCATTTGTGCAATCTCCCCATGTATTATACTGTGGCTTTTCTGCATTCTGGTGTGAATAGGTATCAAGTTAATGTGCAGTTTTTTATCATCTAATTGTTCCCCTAGCAGTGGGTTGTATGAGCCGCTGCCCAGCAATTAGCTGCACCTGTTTATTTTTCCCCAAGTAGCATATGGGCAAGAGTGGCCTGCTACTGGGTTCAGTCTAGTCCAGCCATTGAGCTGTAAATATGGCCTTTGTAGTGTTTTTTGTTGTATGTTAACCCCATCAATAGGGGTTATTTTAAAGGGACCGTTTATCCTTATTCTACGGTGTATATATATTCATTTTAAAAGATATAAGGAATTATGTTTGTGTGTTCCATAGCTTTTACTTCAGGGTTTAGTACCTTTATGAAGACAATACGTTTTTTTAACCAAGAATAAAATCAATATATTAATTCTACAAGTTCGTTTAACCCTTTTGTACTGATTGTTTGCAGTGTAAACCTCCAGAAGGCTTCTCTTTTTTATAAAAGCTGGTATTTGTTGGTTCTATCTATTGGGACCTGATCAATTGCTGTGATGCGTAGCCGACTGAAGTCCTGGTTGTGGACTTCCAGAAAATGTCTCGCCACACTTTGTTTTAGGTCCCTTCCTTTTTATACAAGCCCTTTGACTGTTTAGACGCATGTGTAGGGGTTGTGTGGTTCCCCCTTCATATTGAAGCTTGCAGCCGCACTTGATGGTGTAAATAGCAAATTTGCTTTTACAGTTTGAACAAAATTTTATATTGTAAGTTTCTTTTGTTGTTACTGAAGTTATTTGCTGGGAGGTTACAATACTGGAACAACATAGACAATTTGATGAGCCACAAGCTGAGCTACCGAGCTACTTCGGTTCTATAGTGGTGTTTTCTCTGGGTCCCTTAATTTGGCTGGGCGCCACTAGATTTTTTTTATATAGAGCTTCCAATATGGTATGGCCACACCCCATTTGAAAAAGCCACACACACTCCACCTAACTGTGTAATGACTCTGGAAGAAAGCTAAATTAGGGTTTTGGTGTCACCCAGGTTTCCTGTACTGTTGGAGGCCTATTCAGCATCCAGGAGAGCTGGGAGATACTGTCAAACTGTCCCTGAACCTAAACCATTACATTACAATCAATATTTCTAACATACAGTGATTATACACTGGTAGATACCAGTGTACACAGGCTCTGCAGACTGTATATAACCTCCATACAGTGATTATACAGTGGTAGATACCAATGAATACAGGCTCTGAAGACTGTATCTAACCTCCATACAGTGATTATACAGTGGTAGATACCAGTGTACACAGGCTCTGCAGACTGTATATAACCTCCATACAGTGATTATACAGTGGTAAATACCAGTGTACACAGGTTCTGCAGATGTTTAAGTGACTACAGTGCAGTAACATCTAGAGACTCACGGAGACGTCTGCTGTGACTGGAATTGTTATCTTTCCCTTTTCTTCTCCATCCTGTCCAGACCGCCATGATGACTTTTTCCGACCACGACTCGTCCCTGCAAAATTTATCACACAAACATCTTAGAATTCTATTTTTTCAGCACTTCCCTACCTGTAGCCACCTCTGTAAAAACTCCACCTAGGGTGATAGGTGGGGAGGTTATGGGGTGATAGGTACAGGTGGAAAGGTTATGGGGCGAAAGGTGGAGTAATAGGTGGAGGTGAGAGGACTATGGGGTAATAGGTGAGAAAGTTATGGGGTGATAGGTGTAGTGATAGGTGGAGGTGAGAAGACTATGGGGTAATAGGTGAGAAGGTTATGGGGTGATAGATGGAGTGATAGGTAGAGGTGAGAGGACTATGGGGTAATAGGTGATAAGTTTATGGGGTGATAGGTGGAGTGATAGTTAGAGGTGAGAGGACTATGGGGTACTAGGCGGAGAGGTTATGGGGTGATGGGGGGGGGTTGTATTTTGTGTTGGCCCTAGTATGCATCACACACTGGTGGTGAGGGGTGGGAGAGAGGAGTACAGAGCACAGCTTACAATCTCTTTGGGAGAGCATAGGACCATCCCCCTGGAGATTGTGCTGTGGCTGTGCTCTGTACCCCTAGAATCATATTGTGCAGGTTGAATTCCATACCCTGCACCCCAGAAGATCAGACACAGAAATGATCTTCAAGGGGTGCAGGAGATAGAGTTTAGTACTCTCATACTTTTTTTAATGTTCTTATATCTATACAGGTTTCCCCTTTGGACTATGTTGGACTCATTGGATTATGTTGGACCAATGTTGGATTGATTTATTTAAAAAAATGGCGAAAGAGGGCTGATGTTGGGGAGTGTTTATTTAAATAAAAGTTTTTTGTGCAATTTGTGTGGTTTTTTTTCCCATTTAATTTCAGTTTTAGTAATGGCGGTATCTGACAGACTCCATTACTAGCACTCGGGCTTGGTGTCAGTCAGCAGTAGTTTTTGTCACCCCAAGGCCAATACTAACCCCGTGTCACTGTTGCTCCAGTACCTATCTCACCAGGGGTACTGGGAAGAAGCAGTAACCGTCAGAAGCGGACCCTCTAATGTGACACTGGTCCCTTCCCATTCTAAAAATACCAGCCTGCAGCTGCTCCAGAAGCAGACCATCACATTAGAGGGTCCACTTCTGACGGTTACCTGGCTCTTCCCAGTACCCCTGGTGCATTAGGTACTGGGGTAATAGTGACACGGGGTTACTGTCAGCTTTGGGCAACAAGAAACACCGCTGGCTGACACCAAGCCTGAGCAATAGTAATGAAGAGGCGTCTGTCAGATACCTCCACTACTATAACTGGAATTATACGGAAAAAAAACACACACACAAATTGCACAAACATTTTTTTATTAACATAAACACTCCCCAACACCAGCCCTCTTTAACCATTTTATTTGAAAAAAATAGATTCAAGGTTGATTCGACGTAGTCCACTGCATCCGACTTAGTCCAAATGGGAACCTGTAAATAAACATTACACACATACATATAGGCTGGATACCCTATCCAGCATCCAGGAAAGCTGGGTGACACCCATCGCCCACAGGTAACATCCAGCTTTCCATGATAGGAATACTGGGTGCCACCTTTGGGGGATGGAGTGTCACCCAGCTTTCCTGGATGCTGAATAGGCTATAATCACCAGAGTCTGTCCCCTGTGGCCTGTCTCCTGCCCCCTGCAGCCGCCAAAGACAGACTACAGGGGGCAGGAGACAGGGAGCAGCGGGCAACTTCTACCCCTTGTGGCCTGTCTCCTGCCCAGAGACAGACCGCAGGAGGCAGGAGCAAGGGGCAGAAGACAAGTGGGCAACTCCTACCCCGTTATACATTTAAACACACACACCCCCACCCACCACACACACAAACATATACACCTCTCCCCCGCACACTGCAATACACACACATACCCCTCCCCACACACACACAAACACACACACCGCTTGCACGTCCACTGAAATACACACACCCATCCCCCATACACAGTCAGCCACAGGACACACACACAGCCCTCTTCCGCACACACACACCTTTGTCCTTACTCACCTGTCCTGTACTGCACTCACCTGTCCTGCTGCTGGCACCCTGGCTATTCATGCTGCTCTCTGCTAGGGAGAGGGGGCGGAGCTTAGCGGGTCCCACTAAGCCCCGCTCCTTTCCCAGTAGTGCTCCCCGGGGCTTCCTGCTCTAATAGCTTCGTATGAAGCTACGAGAGAATTGCCGGGCGGCGGCAGAGGACAGAAGCGTCAGGGCAGCGTCCAGAGAGTGCCTAAGACACACAAAAATAAATTTCCACCTAATTTACGTCCAATAATTTCTAGCAATCAAAGTATAAGAGAAAATTTGAGTAATTGGATTGATAAACTTTTACAGCCCTTGGCCCAAACAGAACCTGGTTATTTGAAAGACAGTACCACAGTATTGCAAATTTTTAATAATTTTACATGGACCCCTGAGTGCTCCTGGCTTAGCCTAGACGTTGTGGGTTTGTATTCCAGCATCCCTCAACATTTAGGGCGACATGTATGATCGGGCTTTTCGCCTGTTTTTTGGCGTAACCTGCGCCTCCCGGCCCGAATCCCCCTGTCGGACGCGGGGATGTGGTGTTAGGCGCAGCGTTCGCCACTTTAAGCTGCGTCCCGCACGAAGGGGCGTGCAATGGGCGCGGTGTGGGTTCGGTGTAGGCGTTCTGGGGCGGGACGTGGCGCGCTCGAAAACTCCGAGGCATGTACGATCGCGAGTCGGCAAAGTGCGGCGCATTGCAGCGCTCGGCAGCTCCGACAGGCAGACCTAGTTTATTTTGGTCTAAATGCTCCGGCGGAGGCGAAGTGAAGCAAGAACGGAACATGCGAGGAAACATAGAAGATCGTATCCGAAATCTCGTCTCTCCGCTCCGTGCAGCATGGAGTATGATTCCGAAAAAAATTGCCTTTATAAAGGCAGAAAACATTCTCAGAAAAGAACTCACACCTCAAAAATAAAAAATACATAAAAAAAATCACTTTCCAAAAATCTAGAACGGCGCAATATCCAGAATTAGGATATTGGAAATTGACGGGAAATACAGTAATTCAAATTCTGTAAGCTATTCTCATTGGTCGGCAGAAACCAGCCAATCAGAATAGGAGCGACAGTGACCCATTAAAACCTATGGAGAAATATTGACCAATCAAATGACAAGGCGGGACAGTTCAAAATACAGTAAAAATGCAGAAAAGAGCTGACTGGCTGAGCTAGTGGGGCTTGGCTATCCCAGCCAATCAGAGCGCGAGCTACTTCTCCCATTGTAGTCTATGGAGAGAGCGGTGCAATGCAATCTCGGCTCTCAGCGATGTGCGGCATGGAGTATGAATAAAAAAATAATTTTTATTAAGTGTAAAATATTCTCAGAAAAAGAGCTGAAATCTTCTATAAACATACATTAATAAAATCCCGAACAACGCGTTTGTCGGCGAGACCGGCGCTACATAGAGAATTGCAATAGAGAGAATTGCCATGAAACACAGTAATTCCATTGTTTAAGCTCTTCTCATTGGTCGGCAGAAGCCAGCCAATCAGAATAGGAGCGACAAAGACCCATTATATCCTATGGAGGAGTATTGACCAATCAGAATAGGAGCGACAGGGACCCATTCTAACCTATGGAGAAATATTGACCAATCATATTCAAAGGCGGGACAGTTCAAAATACAGTAAAAAAGGCAGAAACGAGCTGATTGGTTGAAGCGGCGGGGGCTCGTCCAGCTTAGCCAATCAGAGCGAGAGCTACTTTCTCATAGAGTTCTATGGGGAAAAGAAATTCTGAGCGCGCTCTGTGATTGGCTAAGTTAAAAGAGGCGCCGTTATTTGGACCAATGGGAGAGCGAGCGATGCTCCTATGGGTTTTCTAATGCAATCTGAAATAAAACTGTACATGGCCGAAATCAAATGATAATACTCCAGATGTTGTCCCGATGTGTATATAAAACGAATGATAATATGGGGGTAAAGAAAAAAAAATATTAAATCAATAAAATCATGTTTATTTATTTATTTTCGTTAGCCAAGGATCAATAGTATGGGTGCAATGAAAATAACCAAGTAAAAATGATTTTATTGATTTAATAAAGTAATAACTTTTAGGGCGCCCTTCTATCGCGCCCTTCTTTCTCCACTCAAAATAGACGCACTACATATGATTGGTGGATTCATATCTGCCGCCTGGGTTCAACCAATCAGCTCTTTTCTGCCTTTTTACTGTATTTTGAACTGTCCCGCCTTTGCATTTGCAATTAATTGATCAATACTTCTCCATAGCTTATAATGGGCCACTGTCGCTCCTATTCTGATTGGCTGGTTTATGCTGACCAATGAGAAGAGCTTACAGAATTTGAATTACTGTATTTCCCGACATTTTACAATATTCCAATTCCTGATGTAGCGCCGGTCTCGGCGACAAACGTATTGTTCGGGATTTTGATTGATGAATGTATATAGAAGGTTTCAGCTCTTTTTCAGATAATATTTTACACCTAATAAAAACGATTTTTTTAATCATACTCCATGCCGCACGGCGCTGAGTGACGAGATTTCATTGCCCTGATCTGACCATAGACTACAATGGGAGAAAGTAGCTTGCGCTCTGATTGGCCGGGATAACCAAGCCCCCGCTACTTCAACCAATCAGCTCTTTTCTGCATTTTTACTGTATTTTGAACTGTCCCGCCTTTGAATTTCATTGGTCAATACTTCTCCATAGGTTATAATGGGTCCCTGTCGCTCCTATTCTGATTGGCCAGGATTGCCAAGCCCCGCTAGCTCAACCAATAAGCTCTTTTCTGCATTTTTACTGTATTTTGAACTGTCCCGCCTTTGATTGGTCAATACTTCTCCATAGGTATTAATGGGTCACTGTCGCTCCTATTCTGATTGGCTGGTTTCTGTCGACCAATGAGAAGCACTTACAGAATTTGAATTACTGTGTTTCCCGGCAATTTCCAATATCCTAATTCCTGATGTTGCGCCATTCTAGATTTTTGGAAAGTGATTTTTTTTAATGTTTTTTTTTAGAAGGTTTGAGCTCTTTTTCTGAAAATGTTTTACACCTAATAAAAATGTTTTTTGGGGAATCATACTCCATGCTGCACGGCACTGAGAGCCGAAATCGATTTCTTTTGCGATCTTCTATATGTTTCCTCTCATGTTACGTTCTCGTTCCACTTCTCCTCCTCCGGCTCATTTAGACCAACTTCAACTAGGTCTGCCTGTCGGAGCTGGCGAGCGCTGCACTGCGCCACACTTTGCCGACCCGCAATCATACATGCCTCGGAGTTTTCGAATGTGCCGCGTCCCGCCCCAGAACGCCCACAGCGCACCCATTGCACGCCCCTTCATGTAAGGCGCAGCCGAAATTGGCGAAGGTTGCACCTAACATCGCATCCCTGTGTCCGACAGGGGATTCGGATCGGTGAGGTGCCGTTTTCGCCAGAAAACAGCCGCAAATCCCAATCTTACATAGTGATTATGAGGAAGGGTTACAAATTTTCATACTTGAAGGTGTGGATTTTATATTACAAAATAATTATTTTAAATTTGATGAAAATTATTATATCCAGTTAGTGGGAGCCCCTATGGGAACCCCTTTTTCTCCCACCATAGCGAATTTGCACATACATCGTCGAAATAACATGAGACATTTCCCAAAATGTCGGTGTATCCTTTCTCCTTTATTGAAGGCTTGGCAAGCAGTTTTATTAACTTTGACTAATCTATGCAAAGCAGATATATTTCTATTGGTTTCATCTTTGTTAGTAACACCTCTTTTATAATTATTCATGGATTATAACAATCACCTCATTAATAATCATTAATAAGCATCTTTACTGGTCAGTACTAAAATCACACCTCTAACTATGCTGATTATTCTAAATATTCGTGAACGCTACTTAGCATGTAGTGATTCTGAGATATCTAAAGGTCAGTGATTCTACTGTGCATGCCAGAATAACAAAACTATTGATAAAACTACTAACCTCTGTACTAGACATCTAGCCTGGCAGTGTCCTTCGTAATTCATAACAAAGCCATTGTTTACAATTAGATATTGAGATTCTACCAAAACAATTCAAGGACACAAGCTTCATGGAAGATGCTCGCATCATTAGAAATTGCTAAACTTTTAACCCTGTATTATAGAACTTTAGAATTTATGACTAGAATTTATTACTTTCCATATCAATGTTGTGGTGGGAACACCAGACTATTTACAATGTTGACAACCCGCTTGCGCAAAGTATACTCTGGTATGGGCGCTACATCGACGACCTCCTATGGGTGTGGGGTCGCGATGTGGCGTCCATACCAGAATTTGTGGCTTACATCAATGCAAATGACTGCAACTTGAGGTTCACATACAGCCATAACACCTGTTCTATGCCTTTTTTTATATACTGCTACGAGGAGATGCACATAAAGCGAAAGTTATCACATCATTGTATAGAAAACCTATAAGCGGTAACACGATATTGAGAGCGGATAGTAATCATTCCCGACACACTATAGACTCCATACCAGTGGGAGAAATTTTAAGAGCACGTCGTGGATTATGCAGAAGAGAAATAAGTAATCAAACAACGCCTAATAGAAAGAGGCTATAAGCAGAATCAATTAGAAAGAGCAGACAACAAATTAAAAGGAGAAAACACAAGATTCTATCTTAAAGGGAATGTGTCATCAAAACTGACTTATTGTTTAACTAACGTTTTTATGTTAAACACATTTTTTAAGAATTTTTGGTTATATTTCTTTTTAATTTTCCATATCACTTTCAATATTTTTTTTATAATTACATATTATAACATCTAGAAATGTATCCAGACCCTTCTCCAGAATCCTGGTCACTATAACTTGTTATATTATTACATCTAGAAATGTATCCAGACCCTTCTCCAAAATCCTGGTCACTATAACTTGTTATATTATTACATCTAGAAATGCATCCAGACCCTTTTCCAGAATCCTGGTCACTATAACTTGTTATATTATTACATCTAGAAATGTCTCCAGCCCCTCTCCAGAATCCTGGTCACTATAACTTGTTATAATTATATCTAGAAATGTATCCAGACCCTTCTCCAGAATCCTGGTCACTGTAACTTGTTATATTATTACATCTAGAAATGTATCCAGACCCTTCTCCAGAATCCTGGTCACTATAACTTGTTATATCATTACATCTAGAAATGTATCCAGACCCTTCTCCAGAATCCTGGTCACTATAACTTGTTATATTATTACATCTAGAAATGCATCCAGCCCCTTCTCCAGAATCCGGGCCTTAAAAAACTTTTTTATATTTTTACATCAGAAATGTTTTAAACCCCTTCTCCAGAATCCAGTAAAAAAATAATTTTGGTTATATTTTTTACATCTAAAATGTCCCCAGCCCTTTCCCTCCAGAACCCCTGGTCACTAAAATTTTGTTATAAAATTACATCTGGGAAATTTATCCAACCCTTCTCCAAACCCGGTCACTATAACTTGTTAAAATTATTAATTAGAAATTTTCCCAGCCCCTTCCCAGAACCCCGGTCACTAAAATTTGTTATATTTTACATCTAAAAATGTACCCAACCCCTTCCCCAAAAATTTTTGGCCCCTATAACTTGTTAAAAAATTTTTTACATTTTTGAAATTTTACCCAGACCCTTCTGCGAATCCCGGTCACTTAATTTGTTAAAATTATTACATCTGAAATGTATCCAGACCCTTTTTCCAGAATCCAGGTCACTTAACTTGTTTTTTTAATTCATCTAAAATTCCCCAGACCCTTCTCCAAAATCCTGGTCACAAAAAATTTTTAAAATTGAAAATTACATCTAGAAAGTATCCAGCCCCTTCCCAAAAACCGGGCACTAAAAACTTGTTAAAATTATTACATTTAAATGTACCGACCCTTCCCCCAGAATCCCGTCACTATAATTTTTAAATTTTAAATTACATCAAAGAAATGTACCCCAAACCCCCCCAAAATTTTGGTCCCAAATAACTTTTTAAATTTTTATTACATCTAAAAATGAAACCCAGCCCCTTCTGCAAAACCCCCCGGGTTTCACTATAACTTAAAAATTTTAAATTCCCACTTTTAGTTCCAACTGCTATAAAATAAAAAGTATTTTTAATAAGAATACAAACAAGCATTAGCAGAGATTATAGACAGAGGATTACAATGTGTAGCTAAGCGTAAAAAAAACTAAGGTAAAAATTTTTTCACCGGGTTTTTTTCTGAGTAAACTTTACAACAACAAAAATATTTAAAAAAAAGCAATTTTTGAAAAGGGAAAAAACTTTTTTTAAAAAAAAATCCAATATTGAAAGTTTTTTAAAATTGTGAAAATCACCATGTTGTATTTTGCATTGTATTTAAAAAAGGGAAAAAGGGAAAATTAAAAGGCAGAAGTGTTGCAATTTAAAAAAATTTCGCATTGCTAAAACAAAATTGCAGGCTTTAAAACAAGGACAAGCACCCCAAAACGGGGGGGCCCGAAAATTCATAGAGCAAAATTGCTGGATTTTCCAAAAATTTTTAAAGTTTTTTTGGGATAGAAAAGGTAGAACCCAAACCCCGAGGAGGGGGATTGGGAGAAATTAGTGAAGCTACGAGAAGCCTTCTGGATACAAAATTAAAAAACCAAAAGCCCTATTAGGATTAAAAAAATCGCCCAAAGAAATTTTCCCTACCCTTTATTAAGCACATATTTAAACAGAATTTAAAAAATACTTTTTTTAAATTTTAAATTGAAAAAATGCCTTTTAAAGCACTTTTTTGATTTAAAGGGGATGTTCACAAAGACGTTTTTGGGTTCTTTTTTATCCGTTTTCATAAAAAAGAAAAATGAAATTTAAAACTGCATCCCAAAAAAGCCCTCCCAAAAACCCTATCCCAAAAAAAAAGCAGGTGATGCTTTTTGGATGCAATTGCATGCGTTTTTTTTGTGTTTTTCGAAAACCGTTTTTTAATTATTTTTCAAGGTTGTTTGTTTGAAAAGGGAGAATCTTAAGTAATTTTAAATGCTTTACCCTTCATATTATGTAAGTAAGGGTTTTGTAATATACTAAATCGGCCCCCCCCAGGGCTCTTTTTCTAAAAAAATGTTTTTTCTTTTGTAATTAAAAAAACCTAAAAATTTTCATTTAAAGTTGTAGGTAAGAAAGGGTGCCCAAAAGAGGGCGCTATAAAGAAAGCATTTTACATGTTTCCTACGAAGCCTAATGAAGGGGCTATAACAGCAAGCTTTTTTCATGTGTTTTTCCCACAACCTAAAAAAGGGGTTTTTATCAGAAACATTTTACATGTGTTTCCAAAAAGCCTAAAAAAGGGAGCTATAACAAAAACATTTTACATGTGTTTCAGATGAAACCCAATAGAGGGCATTCCAGCAATTTTTTTGTTTTTAAACTTTTTAAATACTTTTTTAGTATTGAAAATTTTTTAATTTTTTAGATAAAATTTTTTTTAAAAAATGTTTAGTGGTTTTAGTATTATACTGAAAACCCCTCAACAATTTTAAAATAAAAATAATTTTTCCCAAAACCCTTTAATTTAAAATTTTTAAATTTTAAAAATTTTTTAATTTTTTTTAAAAACCCTTCTATACTAAAAACGCTTTTTTTATAATTCCAATTTCATATAAAAAAAAGGGTTTAAAAAGATTTAAAACATGTAAAATGCTGGACGGCCCCTTTTTGGGCTTATCCTTTAAAAAAATGTAAAATGCTGTTAGCTCCCTCTATTGGGTCATTAGGTTACTAAAGTTTAAAACAGTTTTTTCCCAGATCGGTGAGACCTCTAGGGGCTGTTTATGGGTTTTTAAACCCCCAAATTTTAACCCCAATCGTTTTTTCGGATGCGCTTTTCGTATCAAAACGAAATAAAAAAAATTCCCAAAAAGAAGGGTTGCGCTTTTGGATCCTTTTTTTGGGGCCCAAAAAGTCACCCCGTTTTTTTCCTATGGGGTTTTCACTTCCCTAAAAATCAAGTAAATTTGGGACATGTCAATTCTTTAAAAGGGATCAGAAAAACATATTGAAAAACGAAAGTAAACGCGCAGCAGCGATCACTCCCCGAATGGGGGTGCTTTTTTTTTTGAAACCAATGTAAATCAAACTGCACATTGTTAGAAAAACGTTTTTTGGATCCTTTTTGGGTCCAAAAAGGGATAAAAAAAACGGATCAAAAAACTCGGTGAAAAATAAAATTGACAGGGTTGACGCGGTTTTTTTTATTCTTTTTTTATTCCCATATTTAAAATGTATTTTTGGTGAAATTGTTTGGAAAGGGTTTTTTAAGGGAAAAAATTTTTAAAATTCAGGGGGAAACCCCTTTCCCCCACTGACAATTTTTTAAAAAACCATGGTTTCAAAAGGAAAAGGGTGATTAAAACCCCCCGAAAGCGTAGGTTTTTCCTTTTCTTTTATATCGTCAACATGTAGAATTTTTGTGAAAATAAACTCATAAATTTTTGTAAAAATTGCTGGAACCAACTACTTTTTGTTAAAATAAATTTCTCTCGCTTCTAAACAAAAAAATATTTTTTTGGGCCGCAAGAATCCTTTTTTTTAAAGGGGGAATTTTGGCGCAAAAAACCCTTTTTTTTTATAGATTTTGATGTAAATAAATTTTTCTCACTTCTGACACTAAAAATCATTTTTCTTAAACGGTTTTTGGCGCTAAAAAATTTAATTTTGCTTTTTTCAAAAAAAAAAATACTTTTATTTTACTTAAATGGGGAAAAAAATTCCCCCTCCCCTTTTTCAAAACCAAAAAAAATATGTTTTGGTGCAAAAAACCCAATTGTTTTACAGATTTTGGTGCAAAAAAATTTTATCCCACTTCTGACACAAAACCCCTTTTTTTTTTTAACCCAGATTTTGGTGCAAAAAAAGTTACTCATTTTCACCTAAAAAAAATTTTTTTACGGTTTTTTGGCGCTAATGAATTTTATCTTGCCCCTTGTGGGCTAAAAAAACTTTTTTTTTTAATAAGGGTTTTTGGGCCGCTAAAAACCTTTTTTTTTAACGGATTTTGTCGCTGATAAATAAAGTTTTTTTTTTTAAAAACTTAGTGCTAAAATCTGAAAAAAAAAAGGCTTTTTTTTTTTAGCGTCGAAGCAAGAAACTTTTTTTAGCCCCAAAAACCCAAAAAAACCCAACTACAAGTTTCCAAAAAATGCAGAAAATTGTTTTTTACACCCCCTTTTTTGTAGGGCGGAGTTACTTTCCAAGGGGTTTGTTTTTTGCAGATTTTAAAAACCAACCCTTGAAGACAAGAAAAAAAACGCAAATTGGGAAAAAAGGGCCATTTTTTCAGCAGCCTTGACAGGCAGAGGAAAAAAAAAACTTCAGTTTTCAAAAGGGTTTTGGGTTTTTGGTTTTGGGTTTTTTTGTCCCTGCGGGGTAGAAAAATCCCTAAGGTTTCATTTTTGGAACTAAACAAATACAGTTCTTGGGAAAAAAAACCCCTGGGGGGGGCCCCCTTTTTGGCCACCTGAAAAATACCTGTAGCAGGAAGGGCAGACAAAATACTGTGACGTTCCTTCCACAACCCCAATAGGGGAAAATAGATTTTAAATGAAATCACAATTTCACCGGGTTATTCCTTTTTCAGCTATGAATACACAGCAGTTTTTGTATGGGGTTTCTTCAGTCACTAACAAAATGGGATTAAATGGCCACAGAGTCTACAAATCCCCCTCCCCCCCTTTTGCACACGGGAGGGGGGGCTTGGTAAGGGTCACCCCCAAACCCACCCCCACTTTTTACAGCACTGTATTACAACCTGCTTCGCTTGACTAATTTTTTTGGACTGCCCCCCTCGGGGGCTAAGAGGGGGAAATATTGAAAATTATTTAGAAATTTTTTAATTTTTAAACCAAAAAATTTGAATGAAAGAAAATAATATTCTAAAAATTTAGAAAAAAATTAAAAAACAAAAATTCATAAATTTTTGGGATGCCCAGTTTTCCCTTTTAAGTAGTTTGGTTTGTGCCCCAATTTTGGAACAAACTTTTTTTCTTTTTTTTTGTTCCCCATTTTTTTTTAGGGGGGCCTTCACCTAGGCTAAAAGTTTTTAAGGGGAATGAGGTTTTCCCCGGGAAAAGGGAAGCCCAATTTTTACGGTTTTAAAAGGAAAAGGGAATTTGCCGGGCAAAATCCCACCGGGTTTTGGGTGGTTTTTTGGGGGAAAAGGATCGCCCCCCCTTAACCCCAACCAGGATTTGTGGTGTGTTGGGAAAGAGGAATGGTAGGTGATAGCAATGATGTCATATCGTTTTTTTAAACATTTAATGGAAAGCCCGGGTTATTACATTATATGCATCTCAAACCTCAATGGGGGCGCCATGTTTTATCTCCGTCTATTTCCCTTTTCCTTAAACCCAACGGTGCCCTTTAGTTTTTGGGTAAAGGAAAATTTTAAAAGACTTAGGGCAACAAAAGGTCCGCCATTTTTTAAGGTGCATTAAACAATGTATATTTGCCCCTTTGAATAAAAGAACCGGCCAAAAAATCTGGCCCCTAGGGTCTCCCTTTGGGAATAGAAAAATTTGATGCACCAAATCTAGACCATAAAATAACTTAAACCATAGCGAAAAATTCTAGTTTATTTGAGCCCCTTTTATTTTTCCCCCCATTAAAATTTGGTTTTTCTTGAAATTAAAATAAAAAACCTATTTTTTGGTGTACACAGTTCATTTAAATAGGGGGTCAGGCGTCAACTTTTTTTTTTTTGCTGCAAAATTCATCAAAAAATGGTGCAGCCCCTTTAAGGGACATTCCCCCTTTAAAGCCTTTTTTTTGCAACCTTTTTTTTCACTGCTCTTCAAAGGTTGACCCGATTACGTTGGCCACCCGCCCACAAATCGAAGGTCGAAAGCCCAAATCATGACAAGATATTGAGGGTCGATAAAAGATTATTTTCGAAGCCCCTTAAAAGCCCTAGGGGAAAGCAACAACCCCTTATTCTTCCCAACCCAAAACCGGGCCTGGAGAACCCGGAATTAACATCCAAACAGCCCAAATGGATCCGTGTTTAAAATTTTTGGCAACACACTTATTTAAAAAAAGGTCAAAAAAAAAAAGTCACAGCCCAAATTTACTTCCCTGTCTTGTACCAAAAACCCCGCCCCTTTAAAAAAACCTGCATCACCCACAAATTAAAAAGTCCCAAAAGGCAGTATTTTTAAAACCAAACCATTTTACTTGAACAAAAATTTGAATACCCCTGTCCTGGAACCAGAAATAAACCCCAAAACCCTGCCATAAACCCCAAATTTTTAAAAAACCCCGGAAATGGGGATCTTTAAAACCCACCATTTTTATTTCCACGGGACTTTGCCCAACCCCCTGTCCTGGGTAGCGCTTCCCCCTTTCCGTATGAGGGGGCCCAAAATTGAGCTTCATTTGGGAAATACTGGGGGTTAACGCCCCTTTACACCCGGGTGCCCTTTTTTTTGGGCATTCTTTTTTTTTTTTTCAAGATTTTACTCAACGTGCTGGGGGAAAATTGGTCTCTGTACTTTGTTCTTTTTCCGTGCCCCCAAAATCCATGTCCCCCTGAAAAAACCCTACATCTGGTAAATTTTTTCCCCGGGAACCCCCCTTTTTCAATTCAGGGGGAATTTTTTTTAACAGTTTTTTTTGGGTACATGAAAATTTTTTATACAAAAATTTCCCTAAAAAAACCCCTTTTTAAAAATGGGATGGAACCCCCACCATTTCTTTTTTTCTTTTTTTTTAATTTGTATTAAAGGGGTTGTTTTCAAAAACGCGGGCTTCATTTTCCCCCACACCCCCCGCTCGGGAAGTAAACATGGGGCGGTGTCGGCCTTTTTCTGTAAAAGGAAACCTGCTCTTTTGTCCCCATTAAAAACCACTCCCTTTCCCCTCACCCCCCCCCTCCTTCGAGTGCACTCCGTCCGAAATCTACTCCCCCCCAACCTCCAAGTGGGTGTTGTTTATCGTCCCCCCGGGCCCCGGGCCCCGCCTTCCCCGACCACTTCGCTTTTCCCCGGCCCCCCCCCCTCACTTTTCCCCTCCACTGACAATTTCCCCCCTATTATTTAAGGGAAAATTCAACATCCCAAACGATACCCCCTGCCCACTACTAAAAAAACTCCGTCACTCTTTTCTTCCTTCGGGGGCCCCACCCAGGGACCTCTGGGGCCACTCATAAAAATGACACAACCTAAGGACCCCCATCTTCAAACCCCCTCTGTCCCCCTATCCCAACACCTCAATCTCTTTCCTTTTCCCCCTCTCTGACCAAAATCCTCTCACCTTCTCCAAACCCAATTTTCCCTCCCCCACCCGCCCCCTCTGGCCCCCAAAACTACTGCTCCCCCGTAGAAAAACCAAAAACACCTTAACCCCGGCCCCTTCTCTCTGAATCCTTTCTCCCCTCTCTACCATTTTCAATTTACGACCCAGACATGCCAAAACTTTTTTACAACAACCCCAATTTACCCTTTCCCTTCTCGTGCTTCGCCCCCTCACCCCCAACAAACACCAAAATCAACAGACAACCCGGGACACAACTCCCCCCCAAACGGTGAGGCGAGCTTCCAGAATTGCTGAAAGGGCCCCTGGAAGAAAACCTGCTCCACGAGGACCTCGCCCATAAAAACAAACACTGCATACATTTAAAAAACTGGGACTCCCCACAGCCAAACAGGACTACTTCACCACCCTCATTCCCTCCCTGTCCCCACAACCCCAGAAAAACTGTTTTTAAAACCTTTAATCTCTCCCCCCTCCACCAGCAACCCCCCCCCCCAATTTTCTCCTCCAGCAGATGACTTCGCCAAATCCCCTTTCTTAATAAGATCAATCTCATTAGACAAAAACTTCACCCCCCCAGCCCCCCCCATTTTTCTCTATTTTCCCCATGTCCCCAATCCCCCCTCTACACCCCTCATCACTCTTCCCCCCCCATCTTCCCCTTTCCCCTACGGGCACTCATGACCAGCCTCCCACTCTAAATTCCAAATCCAAACCTCACAAACCCGTAATCTTTTACCCACTGCCATCCCCCTCATCCCAGACCTCAGTGCTTCTATCAAAACCCAGCCCCCCACCCACTCTTCAACCTATCATTAAAACCCTTTTGGGATCTTTCCCCCTTTCCTTTCCCTTTAAAAAATGCGACCAACCAAACCCCATCCTTTAAAAAAACCATCTCTTGACCCCTCTTTTCTGTCCCCAAAAATCGCCCCATCTCACTGCTTCCTTTTGCCTCTAAACCCCCTCGAACAAAACGTCTATCTTCAACCTTTTTCCCTCATCTATCTACCAACTCTCTCCCTTGACCCACTGCAGTCTGGCTTCCGCCCCATCACTCTACAGAAAACCCCCCCTAACCAAAAATCACCAACAAAAACCAAACAAACCGCCAAAAACCTCATGCCACTAAATCTGTTCCCCCCCCTCCAGACCCCTTTCCCCCCCGCCCTTTTACACTTTTTGACCAAATCGCTCCTCAAAACAAATCCCCCTCCTCCCTCGGCACACGGGCTTTGGCCCCTTTTCCCGGATATCCTCCTACCCCTTTCCCCCCTGGATTTGGGGGGGGGGGAAAAATTCAGCGTCTTCACTCACCACCCCCCTCCTCCTCTTGCCCGCTCTCTGTTGTTTTACCCCCGGGGGCTGTCCTGGGCCCCCCTACTCTTTTCTATCTACACTATTGGGGTGGGGTCAACTAAAAAGCATCGCATGGGGTTTCAATACCATCGTTAACTGAAAGATAACCCCCAAATCACATTTCCGGCCCTATATTACCTCCAACCCCCCTCCCGGGTTCCCCGACTGTTGTTTCCCCCATTTCCTCCTTCTTTTTTCCCCCACGGGCTCCTGAAAGCCCAAAAATGGAGAAAAAAGAATTCATCATCTTTTTCCACCGTCCCACTCCATCCCCCACCTGAACTCCCCTATTTAAAGTCAATTGGGTACACTTTTCCAAACCCCCTCAAAAAGTCCGCTTTCCTTTGGGGAAAAACCCCGACTCCAACTGTCATTCAAACCCCCACATCCCAAAAACCCCCAACCCCCACCTTGGGCCCCTCCAAACCGAAAAAAAACTTTCCCCTACCCTTTTATTCCTTAACTCGAAAGCAAAAAAAATGCCGCCCCTCCCTCGTCATTCCCCCCTAGACTTCAGCAACAACCTTTTTCTTCCTCCCACTAGCAAACCCCCGCTCCCCTCCAACCATCCTTTAAATCTGGGTTTCCCGTCTGATTTACCTCTCTCCTCGAAAACCCCCCGCCCGGGTCCCCTCTGGCCCAAACCCTTCCACTGGCTTCCCATTGCCCAGCGAATCCAGTTCAAGTTTGGGAAACCCTTTAAAACCCACAAGGCTCTCCAAAACCATTCCCCCCATAAAATCTCTGCTCTATTTTCCAGAATCCCCGTCACGCAAACCCCCGCTCCTCATAGGACCCTTCTTCACTGCTCTCCCCCCCCTTTTCAGCTCCTCCCCACAACCGTCTCCAAGACTTCTCCCCCGTGGGCCCCCTTCCCCCCCCCACTCTGGGAAATCAGTGCCCCAACACCTCAGACTCTCCCCCACTCTCACCAGCCCCAAAAGCAACCTAAAACCCAAACTCTTCATGATTGCCTACAACCAACAATAACCCTGCTGTCCCCTACACCCATCCACAAACCCTGTCGCCCCACAACCCCTTTTGTTCTCTTTTCCCCCCTTCCTTGTGAATGTAAGCCCTTGGGGGGCAAGGGGCCTTTTCTCCTTCTTACCAGTTTTAGTTTAGTAATTTGTCACCTTTTTTTACTTGTTTTTACCTATGTTAAAGAAAAAAAAACCCAAAAAAACAGCCCCTGGAACCAAGGGGGTTAAAAAAAAAATAAAAATAAAAAAAATAATAACAGGGAAAAAATAGCTAAGTTTAAAAATCTTGCAAAAAAAAAATTTTGCAATATGTGTCCCTTAAAACAGTGTCCCCCACCTATTCCCCGTTTCTGACAGCACCATCCCCCTTGAGCCCCCTTGAAATTGTAAAGAACAAATTGTCTTTTTGAAACAAATTTTTTTAAAATTTTGGGCCGGTTATTTCTAGCTGCATTTCACGCAACATGCCCCAAAAATTTTCAAAAAATGACCCTTGAGCCATTTTGAAAATTTGGGGAAGAACAAATGTTGTTAGGAAAAACATTTTTTTTTTAAAATTGGAAAACCTGTTAGTATAGCTGCATGTCAACCCAAAACCCCCCCAAAAAATTTCAAAACATGACCCTTGACCCCAAACTTTTGACAATTGAAGAAACAAATGTCTGTTAGAAAACCACAAATTTTTTATAATGGGGACTGTTGTATTGCTGATTTAAAAAGCAGCAATGCCCCAAAAAAATTATAAAAATGACTTCTCACCCACTTTTAAAAAAATTGTGAGGGAAAAATTTGCACTTAAAAAGCACTTTTCTTTTCCCAAAAGGACCATGTTTATTGTGCTTTTTACAGCAACATGCCCCCTAAAAATTTTTAAAAAATATGCTTCTCAACCCATATTAAAAAAAAATTTGTGATGGAAAAAATGCCACTTAAAAGGGCCAAAATTTCTTTTCCAAAGGCCCCATAATAACAGCAAACATGACCTCAAAAACCATTGAAAAGAGAAAAACTTCTAAAAGATAAATTTGGAGAAAAAGGGAATCCCGGGTGTTGTCATGAAAACTTTGTTTGTCTTTTTACGTCTCCTCACGGGAAAAACCCAGCAAAATAAACTTTTGGGGAAACCCGGGAAAATTTAAAAAATTGCAGTAAGAAATGTTTTTTTTTAAAAAAAAAAAAAAAAAGGGTTTTTTAAAGGGACCATTTCTCTTTGAAGGGAATGTAAAGTAGCCCGGAAAATAATGGGTGCCCCTCGGAAATTTTGGGGCCCAACAACATAATCAAAAGATAAAAGCCTGTTCATCTTGAAAAAGTTAAAATCGACCCAATTATCTGGGGGAAAAGCCGGTTTGCGTTTGTCTGTAATGATCCTCCAGCTGTGTGAAGGTCCACTCAGATGTGACTTTTGGCTGGGGGGCAGGAAAAAAAACTTATGGCGTGGCGGCGGGGCTCGGGCCTTTCCCTTTCCATTTTGGTTTCCCAAAATTTTCTTTTGGGCTCCGGAAAAACATACAAAAACATTGGTGTTGGGGCCCGGCAGATGGGCGTGCACCATGTTTTAAAAGCTGGTTTGTGTGTTGTATGTGTCCCCTGCATTGATGCGTTTTGGTGAGGTGGAAAAATAAAGATTGCCAGAGGTCCCCCACCCAGGCTTCTGGCCCCTTTGCCTCCCTGCTGTGCTGCTGCTGCCGCTACCCAAATTGGTTTCTACTCTGTTCACTTGGGTGATGTTTTTTTCCCACCTGAATTTGGGGAAACCGTGAAGCAGACCCCAACAGATGTTCAGTTGATAAATCAGCAAGGTTCCTTTTCCTGCTTTTACCCCACTTTTTTTGGGTGGGGGGGAAGGGAAAAAGTGCGGGTTTTTTTTTTGAAACCGGGGGACCCAGGGGGTGGCCACCCAGTAACTGTTGTTTTTTTTGATGGCCCTTAATGCGGGGATCTTGTTGGAGGAAATGGGATCCAAGCACTCATTGTGGGGATGGGATTGATTTCCCAAAATCTCTGGTTCGAGGGTCACTAGCAAAAATGATCTTCCTCATCTTCCTTTCCCCCTGCCTCAAATTTTGCGCCACCTCTTTCCAAGGCCCGGGACGTCGGTAAAAGTCCGGTGTTAGGAATACCTTTCCCCCCTCCCCCTTCCCCTTCCTCCGGCCGCTTAAACCCCAGCCCTGACTTACCTCAGATTTATGCACCCCGGAGTGATGGCTGCCTTGCAAATAGCCCTTGACCCCGGGAAACCCCTGCTAAGAAGGGGCCCATAAAATTTAGAAAAAAGTAGGCCTTGTGGGGTTCGAGGAGAAAAAAAACTCTTTTCGCAAACTGTGTCCGGGCTCCTCTTTCCCTTTGCTGGCGGGACTTGGGTTTTTTCAGAGTGGTCCCAAAAAGATGTTCCAGTAAAATAAATTTACCCAAAATTTCTCCTTTGGGTGGGCCCGGCTTTTTCCGCCTGACCCTTTTGGTGGTTCTTCAAAAACTAGCAATGATGGTGCAAGGGGGTGCAGAGCTTTTCACCCGCCTCCAAATCTAGGTGGCTCAAACCCCCCCGAGATCCGCCCGGGTGTTGTCAGGCCATGTGTCCAAATTTTTTTCTGCGTTTTAAAGGGGATTGCCGCTGGGTGCCACAATTTTGGCCCGAAGCTGTGGAGGGGGGAATTTTTAAGGGATGTTCCCGGGCATCAAAGAGGGCGGTGTGGAGAGGGGCCCAGGTGCGCGCAAAGCGCCCCGGCAGGGTTTAAAACAGGGTGCGAACGGCGGAAGTGGGGAATCAGACCCCGAAACCTTCCTCAGCAGGCTGTCCAGGGCTCGGGTAGCTCTTTTTTAAATTTCTGGACGAAAAAGGTTATGACAAAGTGCCCGGCAAGGGGGTTTGCTCCGCCTTCCCTTCTTAAGGGCGGCCAGAAAATTTTTTGGGCCCCTTATCGAACACCACTTGCTGGCACAGGTTTTTTGTCACCCGCCAGCCCCCCGGTCTCGTTGCCTTTTTGCCCTCCACAGCTCCTGACCGGGGTGTGGACGGTCTCCAAGGGCAGATTACTTTCAACCCCGGCCCGGTTTCTCTGGGCCCCTGAGGGCCCCCAGAGGGGAAAAAAAACCCCTTTTCCATCCCCCGCGGTTTTTTTAAGGGCGGTGCGCCCAGCCTTTAGAGCCACCCGTCACCCCCAGAAACCCTCCCCCAGCCGCAACCCGGGGGCTGTCACAGAGATATTGCGGGGTTGGCCGTGCTTACTTAGTCCATGTGTCGGTGGTTTGCCGATGGAAATTTTAGGACCAGATTTCGAAAAAAAGCGCTTGAAATTTTTGGGCCCGGGTTTTTTTGGCAAAGGGAAAAGCCTGCTCGGGATTGGTATTGGGGGCGGCAAGGGCCCTGACGAAACGGAACACCCCTCTGTGTCCAACCAAAAGGAAAAAGGGAACAAATTTCAAAGGCCAAAAAAGCTGGGAATTTCCGGGCAAATTTAGGGTTTTGGCTTTGGAATGGGTTTTTGTTTAAAATGTTTCTTTTTGTCCCAAAACCCGGAAAACAGAAGGGGTGGTGCTAGATGGGGCCCCTGTTTTTGGGAAGCGGGTTTACCCAAATGGCAGGGAAAGGGGAAGGGGGGGATTTGGGTTTTTGGTGGTGCTGGTGGCCCCTGGGCGATGGTGGTGGCTGAAGGGAGGTGATTCCCCCATCAGGAATTGAGAGAACCCTGGGGAGTTTTAAGGGGGGGCTTGGTTTGGGGGGCCGTGGGGGAGGAGACGGAGGGGCAGAGGGTGTTGGGCCCGTGGTTGGAAAACCCGGGTTGGTCTGGCCCTTTTTTTGGCCCAAATGTTGCCTCCCATTCCCAAATCATGATTCGCTGCATGTGTTAAAACATGTTTGGGGGTGGTTAAACACCTAAGATTTTTGCCTCTAAATTAGCGTTACGGCCCAAAAGGGGGCATTAAAGCATCCTGGGTGAATCAGGGGGCTTGGCAAAGAAGGCCCCGGCTTGAGAATCCCTTGGACCCTTTTTGAAGGCGATAAGGAGAAAGGGGTTTTCCTGAGGGGGCGGGCGGGGAATTTATATAAACGGAATTCTGCGGGCCCCCCTCTCCCCTTTTTTAGGGGGAACCAGTACTTTCACTACCCCCTCGGGCTTTCTCTCGTCCAGTGGAAAGAAGCGCCGAAGCAAATTCTGCTTTAAAAAACCCGTTGGATCCGCAATGTCGTCATTTCACATTAAAACAGGTGACTTGGCACCGGGGCATTTTTGCCCTTTCCCGGAGCTGCGGGTACAAGCAAGAGGGACTGCAAGGCGTTTCGAACCCCCCCCCGGGGGTTTTTGCCCATTGACCGGCTTCCTTTCCTCCTCTGATTTGGGATCAGTTTCTGGGTGTCAGGCAGATAAAATTATCCTCCCTTTTGGCCCCTTGATTTTTTTAACATGCCTTTGACCCCAAACCCCAATTTTTGTCATCAAAGAGGTCTTCAGAAAAATGGTTTTTCCAAGTGGGGGGGTACACGAGTTTGGGCATTTGGGCTGCCTTTGCTTTTGTTGGCGGGGGTGCTGAGTGGTGATGAGACCACATTTTTGGCCCGTGTTGGGAAAAGGGCGGGAGGTAAGATGCTGGGGTGCAGGTTGCATTAACCAAAGAAGGGAAAAAAATTGGGGACGCGTTCGTTATTAAGATTTACAGGGGCCCCGATCCCGCGATGAAAAGGCCCCTTTTTGGGCCTGCCCAAAAAACGATCCGTGGGTTTGGTGTTAACAACCCGCCTGGAAGGAGCCCCCTTCTCTTGTACCTCTACCCCCATGTCCTAAACCCCCCCTCTTTGCTCGCTTTCCCCCTGGGATTTGTCCTTTTTCAAAAGATAAAAATTTGAGAAGGGATCGAAGAGTTTTTTAAAGTTTTCTTATTAAAGGGCGGCAAATCCAAAGGGATTCTGAAATTTCCCCCAAATCAAAAAAAAAATTTCTGTATTTTAAATTTTTAAGGGGCAAGGGGCCTCTATCAAAAATAAATGGGCTGGCAAAGGGGAAAAAAACACGTATCTGAAATGTATACGGATAAAAAACGGATTTTTTTTTTCCCCCCTAAAAAATACACCGCGGTGACGAAAAAAATTGCTGTATTCTAATTTAAAAATGCAAGATGGGCCCCTTTCAAAAAAAGTTTGGGCTGCGGGCCAAAATGAAAAAACACGTATCTGAAATGTTTTTCGGATAATAAACGGTATTATTTGCCCTAAAAATACCCCCTGGGGTGCACAAATTGCGTATTCAAATTTAAGTGAAGGGTGCCTCTTCAAAAAAACCCCGATGGGCAAAAAGTGAAAAAACCCCTATTGAAAAAGTTTGGATAATAAAAGGCGTTTTGCACCTAAAAAATACAACCTGCAGTTACTAGAAAGATCTGTATCCTAATATAAATTTAGGTGCCCAACATACAGTAAACTTTAACAGAAAAACCCTTAATTAAAAAGCCTTTCAATGCAAAGTCTAAACAAAGTCTGGGTGCACAATAACCCGTATCCCTTAAAAGTTGTCTGTGTTCGCCCACCCCCCCCCCCCTTGTTCCCCCCTGCTTTTTCAGGGCTAGTGCCCTTTAAAATTCTAGCCTAAGTATCTAAAACTGCTATCTCTAAACTACCCAAGTTCAAAAGTTCATGCTGCTGTGTGAAAAAAAAGAACAATTTCGCTGAGCTGTTTGCTGAGCTGTTTGGACAGAGGCCGAGCGCACGTCCTACTCGTATGAGACACTGACACACACTGATCATGAACAGGAAGGGCTGTTCTATGTAAAACGAGGTCATGTGATTTTCCCAGCCAATCGCAACCATACACATCCCAGTCATGATGTCGCACACACAGCTCACCCTGCTCTATTCTGTAAGCTGATTTGCTGGCCACCAAAATGACAGGAAGCGCTGAAAATGGTGCGATATTAATAGATTATGCACAGATTTTCACCTAAATTATCGCGTGATCTAAAAAATCTGATCAACATAAAAACCGTGCAGATTTCAACTTTGTAGATATTAATCTCTCAACACTACTTTTGATGATTTTTTTACTATGAAGTTTTTACTATATGTATTTTAGTTTTTTTTTTTTTTTTTATTTTAAGTCTATGTTGTTTTCAATAGCATTTTTACTTAATTTGCATAATGTATGCAAATGTATAATAAAGGTGAGACAATGCTTGTTATTATTATTAGCAATTGCCTATACTCTGTTATTAGAATTGAATTCTATGTTTTAACAAATACTTCCTAATTAATTTAAATTATAGTAATATCTGGAAATGCTAATCAAATCTACAAGAAATCCTTTAAGGTTTCCTGCATTATTACAGCTTGTGATTGCAGTATTGTATCTTTTGGGATTCTGCTTGCATATGTAATCAACTATTAATGATAGTAACTAAGTGTAGGTGACTGTGCTTCAGCCCCCTTGCTGTTTAATATTTCTCCACTTTAGCAAGAACTTTCCAGCAACACTAATGGTCAATTGATACAGTATATAATTTGCAATAACTATTCCCCCACATGGAAATGTGTGACTTACTGTGGTGATAATCAACTTATTGTCATCATGATTAATATTTATTTAGAAAATAAGGTTATTGCCATAATGGAGGCATGGTCATGATGGTGTAGATAAAGGTAAAGCTGAGAACCTGTTGATAAGAAAAAATGCTATTGTTTTGGGGGGACGATTTGGGACAAATTTGTCCCCCTTCTCATGGAGGGGACAGCTACAGTTTTTAGAAAATTATTACTTGCCGTGTCAGATTGGGGTTCCTTGGGCCCACCAGTGGAGTTGATTGTGGGGGCCCACCCAACAGCTACTGTACATGCCTCGTCCTTTTTGCCTCTTTGTCTCTGCCTTTCTGTCTCTCCCAAGGATGCTTATGCGGTGTTATAGAAACCTCAGGTCATCCTGTCGGGGGTGGGGTGGGGTTACTTTGACTATCGTCATGGGGATAGTCGTTTTGGCAATTATCAAAAAGTTTATCGATAGTCGTAATAGATTTCGCCATGCCATTAAAGTCTATGGGGAGGAAAAACATTCATTCTTTCCCCCAAAGGGATGGAGAAGGGGAAATTTTTTAAATCACCAGTCAAAGGAAAAACGTGCTACATTTTTAGGCAACACATTGGTTATAAAAGCCACAGAAAAAAATCACGCCATTCACTACCCCTGTCTTGCACACAGCTGCCCCTTTTAAAACCCTGCAGCCCCAAAATTTAAAAAATGCCAGAAGGCGAAAGATTTGAACCATCTTTAAAACTTAAATGGACATTGATATCCCTGTCCGGAAGCAGCAGGCCCCCCAACCCTGCATGCCCCCGTTTTAAAAAAGTGCGGGAAAAGGAGTCTTTGAACCACTTTTAGTTGAACGGACATTAACTTATCTGTCCGGACCGCTTTTGCCCATTAAACTGTCTGACCCACAGATTAAAAAGTGGGGGGAAAAAGGGTCTTTAACCCCCATTTGTTAAAATGGACTTGACTATACCTGTCCTGAACGCGTAGCCTTTAAAAACCTGTTGACCCACGTTTTTAAAAAGTGCTAAAAAAGGGTCTTTGAACCCCTTTTGTTGAACGAAAATTAATATATCTGTCGTATTGCAAAAGCCTTTTAAAAACCTGTCTGACCCCGAATAAAAGTCCGGAAAATAGGGTTTTTAAACCACCTTTTAGTTTCACTGGACATAGCTACACCTGCCCTGGGCCACAGCATGCCCCCTAAACTGCTTGACCCAAGATCAAAAGTGGCACTATGCTTTTTGTACAGTGCTGTCATTTGTATATTTTTTGGAAACTGACATTGTTTCAAAATTTTATTTGGGGGAAGTTTTTTTTTTAGTTTTAAATTTTAACATTTTGCTTCCCCCTCCTGAAATTTTTAAAAGGTATTTTTACACGTGAGTGTGTTAATTCGTCGCAACCCCATATGAAATAAAAATGCCCAAATCACCCAAAAAAACACTTCTTATTTGAGAAGACATTTGCCCTCCTGGCTTTGAGATGATTCACCCAATCATTCAATGGTTTTCTTTTTTCCCTCCAACCCCTTCTTCAGGTTGGGGGACAGACCCCCCTGGGGGTCAAATGATGCGACCCATAGGGGATCCACCCCCAAAAAATTTTAACCCTCAAATTGTGCAATTTGTGTCCGCCCTGGACCCCTTTTAGCAATTTTAAAAACCCCCAAAAAATTCATTTTTCAAAATTGTTTTTTGGGAAAAATTTGAACTTCCTGTTTGCCCAACGGGAGACCCGTGCCCCCCGCAGCCTCTGTTCCCCCCCCCCCCCCCCCCCCCCCCAGGGGCCGACTTAAGCGGGTGCGGTGGACCCCGGGCTAGGTCTGTCACTTTTAAAACAGGGTTCAGCTCCCGGGGCCGGAGTTCGTGGGTGCGGTGGGCCGGTGGCGCCCTCATCTTTTTACACGGAAAAAATCCCCGGGAAGCGAGTGCGGAGTGTGAAGACCTCCCGCCTTCCTCAGTACCAAATCAAGACCCCGGGTGCGCTTGCCCCTCCGTTGGGTGCGGACCAATTGAGCTTCATTGGAATACGGTGGTTAACGCTCTGTTCCCCCAGGTGCCCTTTTCTTGGGATTCTTTTTTCATTTTTCTAAGTGTGGAGGAAATTTTTCTGTACTGTTTTCTGTCGTGCTCCTACTCCATGTCCTGAATAAAAATACATTGGTCAAATCTTTTCCCGTACCCCCCTTGTACAATTTAGAGGAATTTTTTTTACCGCTATTTTGTCATGCAAATTTTTTGAGTTAATTTTGAAAAACCCTTTTTAAAAAAGGAGGAATCCCACCATGTCTTTTTTTTTTCTCTTTTTTTAATTTTATTAAAGGGGGTTTTTCCCAAAAAGGTATTTTAGCTTGTTAAAGGTCTTTAAAAACAAGCATTTTGCAATATGTGTCCCTTTTAAAAGTGTCTACCCCTTTTTTGTTTTGACGCCCATCACCTTTAGCCCTCTTGACCCCTTTTTGAAGAACAAATGTCGTTAGAAAAAAAAATTTTTTTGAATGGCTGTAGTATAGATGATGTCACGCAAAATGCCCCAAAAATTCAAAGCATGCCCCTTTAGCCACTTTGGGCAATTGTGAAAAACAAATGTCTGTTAGAAACAACATTTTTTTGAATAGGACCTGTATAAAGTGCATGTACGCAAAATGCCCAAAAAAATTTAAAGCATGCCTTGAGCCCCTTTGACAATTGTGAAGAAAAAATGTCTGTTAGAAACAACATTTTTTTAATAGGACCCCTAGTATTGCTGCATTTCAAAGCCATGACCCAAAAATTATAAAAAAGAATCCAGCCACTGTTAAAAAAATTTTGAGGGGGAAATGCCACTCAAAAGCCCCATTTCTGTTCCAAAGGACTGATTATTGCTGTTCTACGCAACATGACCCTAAAAAATTATAAATATGCTTTCAGCCACTATTTTTAAAAATTTTGTGGAGGAAAAAGCCCCTTAGAAGCCACATTTCGTTTCCAAATTACCATAATTATCTGTATCTCAAGCAAATTGACCCCAAAACATTTACCAATGCGAAAAAATTCAAATAAAGTGATAATGGAACGGTGTTATCATGAAACCTTGCTGTTTTTACAGTTCCTCTGCAAAACCAGCAAAAAGAATGTTGGGGAACCGAGAAAAAAATTGCAGTAAGAAATGATCATTTAAAAAAAAATTTTTTAAGGGGACCCTTTCTCTTTGAAGGGTATGTGAAGTGACCGGAACTAATCGGTGACCTCGGCAATTGGGGCCCCAAAAATCATCAGAGATCCTGCCTGATTTATCTTGATGAAAGTCAAACGATCACTTATTGTGGAAAGCCGGATGGTTTGTCTGTAAAGACTCCCGCTGTTGAAGGTCCGCTCAGTATGACGCTGGAGCTGGGGAGGCAACACCCCTATGGCGTGGCGAGCGGCGGGTCATTTGTCCATTTTGGGTACCCCGAAACTATTGGGGCCGGGAAAAACCCCTACAAAATCATTGGTGTTAAAACGAGATGGGGCACCATGATCTTAAGTGTCTCTGTGTGTTGTATGGTGCCTGCATTGCATGGTTGGGGAGGTGGGAAAAAAAAGTTTTTCCAGAGGTCACCCATTAGGGTTCTCCACCCTTTCCGCTCTGCCGCACGGGTACTTGGCACTCTACTGCTGTCACGTCGCTATGTTGTTCCACCCGGGCATTTGGGAAAAGTGAAGCAGAGCAAAAGATGTTCCTTGATCAATCAGCAAGGTTCCCCTTTCCCCCATTTTACTCTTATTTGGGTGGGTGGAAAAGGGAAAAAGGGTGAGTTTTTTTTTGTACCGGGGGGTCCAGGAGGGTGGCCACCAGTAACTGTTGTTCATTTTGATGGCCTTAATGGAGGATCATGTTGGGGGAAATGGAGCATACAAGCACTCAGTGAGAGATGGAGCCTTGATTTCCCAAGCCTCTGGTTCGAGGATCACTAGCAAACTGATCTTCCTCATCTTCCTCCTCCAACTCAAATTCGCGCCAACCTCTTCCAAGGCAGGGACGTCTGTGCCTAGGAATACCTCCTCCTCCGCTTCATCCGGCACAGCTTCAACACAGCCCTGACTTGCCTGAGATGATGCACCTTGAGAGCTGATGCGCCGCCTTGCACTAGCCTGGACCCCGAACCACTGCCTAATGAAGACCGATAAAATTGAGAAACTGTCGGGCCTTGTGGATTCGACGGAGAGAAAGGCTCTGTGTCCGCATCTCTGTCCGTCTCCTCCTCCGTCGCTGGCGGGACCTGTAGTTTCAGAGTGTCCAACGATCGTTCCAGAACTAAGATCACCAAAATGCTCAGGCTGACAAGGGCATTGTCCGCACTGACCTTTTGGTGGCTTCTTCGAAATGGCAAGGATGGTGCAAAGCTCTTTCACCTGCCTCCACTCTTGGTGCCTCAACACCCCGAGGTCCGCACCGCTGCTTGTCAGGCCATGGGGTCACTCGTACTGCGTAATGGCATTGCGCTGCTGCCACAATCGCGGGAGCATGTGGAGGGTGGAATTCCAGCGTGTTGGCCACGTCAACAATGAGACGGTTGACGGGAGGCCGAGCTGACGCTGCAACGCAGCCAGGCGGGCGAAGCAGGGTGCGAACGGCGGAAGTGCGAACTCAGACCTCGAGCCTTCCTCAGCAGGCAGCCCAGCCCCGGGTTTAGCTCTTTAGAAATTTCTGGACGACAAGGTTCATGCCCATGTGCCAGGCAAGGGATGTGCTCCAGCCTACCGATTTAAGGGGGAGGCCAGCAGATTTTCAACCTTTATGCACACCACCTTCCCTGCACCAGGTTCTTGTCACCCAGCCAGCGCTCGGTCTCGTTGCGGAGAGCCGTCCACAGCCCCTGACCTGGTGTGGACGGTCCCCAAAGGGACAGATTAATTTCAACATGGCCTAGTTTCTCTGGGCACGTGATGCCCCCAAAGAGGACCTTTTGGGGAAAGAGCCCTGCACCTTCCCTGCGGTTTTGAAGAGCGTGCGCCGAGCCTGAGAGCCACCGTCACCCCCAGAGACATCCACCCAGCTCACCCAGTGTGCTGACAGAGATATAGCAGCCTTGGCGTGCTTACTAGTCCGTGTGTCGGTGGTCAGAGGGACTTTTCGGACCCCAGATAGACAACGCGCTTGAAATTTTAGATGACACGTAGCTGGCCAGGGCAGGGACGGCTTTTCTGGCAAAGAAATGCGTGCTCGGCATCTGGTAATGGGGGCAGGCATGGGCCATGACGTGGCGGAACCCATCTGTGTCCACCAGACGGAAAGGCAACATTTCCAAGGCTAAAAGCCTGGCAATGCCGACATTCAGGCTTTTGGCTTTGGGATGGTTCGGGTTAATGTGTTTCTTCTGCTCCCAAACCTGGAAGACAGAATACTGGCTGCTAGACTGGCCGCTGTACGGCATGCAGGTCGTCAAACTGGTGGAAGGAGAAGGGGTAGGATAGGTCTCTGGTGGTGCTGGTGGTATCGGGCGATGGTGGAGGCTGAAGCGGAGGCTAATCCCTGTTCATGACTCTGAGAGACATGGGCAGCTGAGGAACGCTTGGTGGTGGCGGAGGAGGAGGAGGCGGAGACAGAGGGTGTGACAGTGTTTGGAGGACCAGCGTCGGTCTGGCCTTTTTTGGCCAAGTGTTGCCTCCATTTCAACTCATGCATTCGCTGCATGTGACTAGACATTTTTGTGGTGGTTAAACAATTAAGATTCTTGCCTCTACTTATGCGTTTACGGCAAAGGCGGCATTTGACATCTCTGGGTGAATCAGAGGCTTGCTCAAAGAAGGCTTGAGAGGTCCTCGACCTTTTTGACGGCGATAAGCGAGGAGCGAGGTTTCTGCTGACCGTGGCTGGCGGAATCATATCAGCGGACTTCTGCGACCGCCCTCTCCCTTTTTGAGGCGGGAACCCGTTTCTGACACTACCCCATCGTCTTCCTCCTCGCCCAATGATGAAGCGCTCACAAGCAAATTCTGCTGAAAAGACCACGTTGATTCCGCAATGTCGTCATCATCATCATCAACACAGGTGACTTTGTCGTCCTGACATTCTGCATCCAGGAGCTGTGGGCTACAAGCAAGAGCGACTGCAAGGCATTGTCGACCTCCCGGGATTACGCTTACCACCTGCATTTCGCTCCATGTTCAGAAAGATAAAATTTAAGAGGGTATGGAAGAGTTTTGCAACGTCTCTTATTAAAAGATGGCAAATCACAGCTATTCTCAAATCCCTCAAATCAAAACAAAATTGCTGGATTCAATTTAAATGCAAAGGGGGCTCTATCAACAATCTGGACTGGGGAAAAGTGCAAAGAACATGTATCTGAAATGTATACGGATAATAAAAGGTTTTTTGGCACCTATTTAATTCACCTGTGGTGACTACAAATTGCTGGTTCAAATTTAACTGGGAAGGTGGCTCTATCAACAAATCTGGATTGGGCAAATATGCAAAAAACACGTATCGAATGTATAGGATAATAAAGGTATTTTTGGCACCTATCATCCTGTGGTGACTACACAATTGCTGCATTCAAATTTAACTGCAAGGTACCTCTTTTCAACAAATCTGGATGGGCAAAAGTGCAAGATACAGTATCTGAAATGTATAGGGTAATAAAGGTATTTGGCACTATCAATTCACCTGTGGTGACTATACAGTTGCTGGAATTCAAAAATTTAACTGCAAGGTACCCTAATCAAAATCGGACTGGGGAAAAAATGCAAAAAACACTAAAACTGAAATGTATACGGATAATAAAAGGTTTGTTTGGCACCTATCAATTCACCTGTGGTGACTACACAATTGCTGGATTCAAATTTAACTGCAAGGTACCTCTATCAACAAATCTGGACTGGGCAAAATTGCAAAAAACACGTATCTGAAATGTATACGGATAATAAAAGGTATTTTTGGCACCTATCAATTCACCTGTGGTGACTACACAATTGCTGGATTCAAATTTAACTGCAAGGTGGCTCTATCAACAAATCTGGACTGGGCAAAAAAAAAATGTCAAAAAAACAAAAAAAAGTAAAAAACTGAAATTTTATTAAAAATCGGATAATAAAAGGTATTTTTGGCACCTATTAACCTGTGGTGTCTACACAATTGCTGGATTCAAATTTAACTGCAAGGTGGCTTATCAACAAAACTGGGCTGGGGAAAAGTGCAAAAAACTTTTATCTGAAATGTATACGGGGTAATTTAAAAAGGGATTTTGGCTCCTACCAATTCACCTGTGGTGACAACACAATTGCTGGATTCAAATTTAACTGCAAGGTGGCTCTATCAAAAAATCTGGACTGGGCAAAAGTGCAAAAAACATGTATCTGAAATGTACACGGATAATAAAAGGCATTTTTGGCACCTATCAATTAACTGTGGTGACTATACAATTGCTGGATTCAAATTTAACTGCAAGGTGGCTCTTATCAACAAATCTGGACGGGCAAAAGTGCAAAAAACATGTATCTGAAATGTTACGGATAATAAAAATTATTTTTGGCACCTATCAACCTGTGGGGAATACACAATTGCTGGATTCAAAATTTAAAATGCAAGGTGGCTCTATTTAACAAACCTGGACTGGGAAAAGTGCAAAAACACGGATCTGAAATGTATACGGATTTTAAAAGTTATTTTTTGGGACCTATCAATTCACTGTGGTGACTACACAATTGCTGGATTCAAATTTAACTGCAAGGTGGCTCTATCAAAAATCTGGACTGGGCAAAAGTTTCAACAAACACGTATCTGAAATGTATACGGAAAAAAAAGGTATTTTTGCCACCTATCATTCACCTGTGGTGACTCCACAATTGCTGGATTCAAATTTAACTGCAAGGTACCTCTATCAACAATCTGGACTGGGCAAAAGTGCAAAAAACATGTATCTGAAATGTATACGGATAATAAAAGGTATTTTTGGCACCTATCAACCTGTGGTGACTAAACAATTGCTGGATTCAAATTTAACTGCAAGGTGGCTCTATCAACAAATCTGGACTGGGCAAAAGTGCAAAAAACACGTATCTGAAATGTATACGGATAATAGGGGTTTTTTTTTGGCCCCTATAAACCTGTGGTGTTTTACAAAAATTGCTGGTTTTCAAATTTAATTTGCAAGGGGCTCTATCAACAAATTGGATGGGCAAAAGTGCAAAAACACCTATTTTGAAATTTTATACTGAAAATCAAAGGGAGTTTTGTACCTAACAAATAGACCTCATTTTAATAAAAAAAATATCTGTATCCTAATAAGTTAAGGCTGCCCAAATTTTCCAAGAAATTTAATTTAAAAATTTTAAATTTTAAATTTAAAAAAAGGCTATTGAAATCCCATTGCCCTCAATAAAATTTTTCCCAGTATTTTTTAAAAGGTTTGGTCGGTTTTTCCCCCCACCCCCCGGTTTTCCCCGTGACTTAAAGAGCAGTTGCCCCTTTAAAAAATTTCTCTACCAAACAAACCTAAAATTTAAAATTCTCTGATCAAAACTGAGTTCTAAGGATAAACGCTAAAATTTAGGGGCTGTCTCGGGTTGGAAAAAATTAGAAAAATTTCACTGAGCTGTTTGAACAGGGAAAGAGCGCCTTCAAACCCCTTGAAATACTAACACACATGATCATGAACAGGAAGGGCTTTTCAAATGAAAAACGAGTCATTTTATTTTTCCCACCAATCGAAACCATACACATCCCGCATGACTTTTGAAACTACATTCACCCGGCTCTTTTTCTGTAAGCTGATTTGCTGCTGCCAAAAAAACAGGAAGCGCCAAAAAGGGGCCGATTTAAATTGGGATTATGCCTTTTTTTAAAAACCCTAAATTATCGCTTTGACAAAAAAAACCCGACAACTTAAATACCTTTCCCCCAAAATTTTTTTCTTTTTGTCGTTAATAACCCGTTTCAACCATCGGGGGCACACCAGGGGTTTCCCTGTTTCCCTGTGGACTAGTCTGAGCCTGTACTTGACAGAAAATGCAACATGATATCATCCCCAAAAAGTATGTTTTCTAAATTTTTTCCCAAAAACCGGGTTCATTTGGCCTCTCCCATAGAATAAGGGAAAAAAAATAAAAAAAGTTGTGATAAAAAGTCAAGCTAAACTTTCCTACATTTGTATTCCCTTCTTACTTCCCCTGCAGATAGAAAAACCCTGGGCCCAAATGATTCTTTTATAACATCCACAGTATGTTCTCCCTTTGAAATAGTTGAAAACCCCAACAAAACCCCTGAGGGGGGCATTTTCGGGGTTTGATATACTGTCATTTGGGGTGCAGATCTTTACAATCCTACCAAGTTGAAAAAGACTCTTCTCAGCTATATTTCCATGCAATTTCAGATGAACTCTGGTCTTTCCCTGGCAAGTATTTCTATTGGCTTCTCTGCAGTGAAAAATGTCATAACACTTTTTTAACATCATCCAAATGGCAAACACTGTACATGTTTGTGGTCTATCAAAAAAATATTTTTTAAAGGGTTTGGAAAACCCCTTTTTTAATAGGGGCCAGAAAAATTTTCCCAGATCTGTTTTTGAGGAAGCCCCCCCTTAAAATAAGTACAGTGGGGCACAAGGAAAATTTTGCTGTTTGGGGTTTTCCCCAACAAAAAGGAAACCCTTTAAATTTTTTTTTTTAATAAGCTTGCTGCAAGTTTATAGTGATGACATATTGCTTGAATGTACAGACCATTTATGATTGGTAGAGATTAGAGAAGGGCGAATTTCCCGAAATTCGTTTAGTTCACTTCGCCGAATTTCTCGGCAAAAAATAACTTCGTTCCGAATTACTTTGGGACGAATTTCCCCATTAAAAAAAAAGCTTTTTCCAGGCCCGCCAAAGTCCCCGCCCTGGGGGCTGTTTGAAAGTTTTTGCCATGGGTTAAAAAAGCAGAGGGGGCTTTTGGGTTTTTTCTTCAAACAATGTTTTGTTTTTAGTATGACACGCCCCATGACGCCGCCCCTCTTAGAATCGCTTCACTATAAAATTCCCCCGGGGACTTAAGAGGGGAAAACTGCCAAAAACTGAAGGGGGAAATTTTTCCTGATAAGTCATTCCAGCGACAGCGGAAAAAAACAAGCTGAGAGCCAAGTGGGAAAATTAGTTTCAGAGCGTGGAGGTGGCGGCGGCAGCCAAGCAGGGATGAGGTCAGGGCAAAAGGGGACAAAGACATTCTGGAGGTGGCAAAAACAGGAATAGGGCCCCGAGTGGCCAATGACACAGTGTGGAGGTCACGGCCCGCAGCAAATGAGGGCAAACAAATGGCACAATGACAGAGTGTGTAGGGCACGCGCAGCCACAGCAACAGCAAAGAGGTCGACAGTGGCACAATGACACAGTTTTGAGGTCACCGCAGCAGCATGAGGGGCAGGGGCATTGGGACAATGACAAGTGTGTAGGTCACGGCAGCAGCCACCGCAGCGCATGGGGGTCGACAGGGCCAAAGAAATTTTGGAGGGGGCAAAAAAAAGGAAATAGGCCACAGAGGGGGCAAAAGACACGTGTGTAGGTACAAAAAGCAGCCACAGCAGCAGAATGAGGTCGACAGTGGCACCCAAAGGGCACGTGTGGGAGTCACGGCAGCAGACTCAGGCAGAATGAGGTCGCAGTGGCACAATGACATTCTGGGTGGGGGCAAAAAAGGATTTGGCAACAGAGTGGGACAAAGGGCACAGGTGCAGGGGCACGGGAGCAGCCCCCAGCAGCAGCATGAGGTCAGACTGGCACAATTTACATTCTGGAGGGGGCAAAAAAAGGGTTTTTTCCACGAGTGGCAAAATGGGCCAGGTGGAGGGCACGGGAGCAGCCAACACAGCCTGGGGGTCAGGCAGTGGCACAATGACATTTGGAGGTGGCAAAAACAGGGTAGGGGCCACAGAAATGGGAAAAATGACACAGTGTGAAAAGGGAAAAGCAGCAGCCACGCAGCAGCAAAGGGGTCCCGAATGGCCAATGACCAGTGTTTTAGGGCACGGCGCAGCCACGCAGCAGCATTTATGGGCAACAGTGGAAAAAATGACACAGGGATGTAGGTCATGGCAGCAGCCCAAAACAGGGGAGCATGAGGTCAGGCGTTGGGGACAATGACATTCTGGAGGGGGGCAAAAACAAAGGGGTAAAGGGCCCCAGGGGTGGGGCAATGACCCCAGTGTGGGGGTACGGCAGGGAGCCACAAACAGCAGCATAAGGCAGACAGTGGCACAATTTAATTCTGGAGGTGGGGAAAAACAGGGGTAGGCCCCAGAATGGGACAATGACACAGTGTGGAGGTCATGGCAGCAGCCACAGCATCAGCAGGAGGTCAGAGGGGGCACAATGACAGAGTGTGGAGGTGGGTGGCAATACCAGTCCCTCGTAAAGGTGGTTGGTGGCAGATGGAGAAACTGGCAGCAGTTTGTGTGGCATCAGGCGGGTGGCGGATCAGAATAGTGGCTGAGGGCAGGTAGTTTGAACCAGACTCATTTCTCACAGTTTGGGTGAGGCGTCATGGCTGATGTAGTCTAACGCCTAAGGCATTGGTGTGTGAAAATCCTGCCGATTCACGCCTGATTCATCTTGACAAAGGCAGTCGTTCCACATTCCGTGGACAAGCGGGTTCTCCTTGGGGTAACGATGGCCCCCGCCGCACTGAACCCCCGCTCTGATGCCACACTACTGGCCGGCAGGACAGCTTTCCACTGCAAACTCGGCAAGTTGCGGCCCCACATCCAGTTTGGCTGCCTAGTAGTCCCGCGGAAACTTCTAACTGGGGTGGAAGTGCTGTCCAAGTAGGTCACCACCTGTTGGGTTTAGGGTCTGCACCAGGTCCTGCTGCTGCTGCTGGGACTGCCCTCCTCACTAGGTGGGTGAAGGAAGCTGCCCCATCAGTGACTCCAGACTTAGTTGCTGCTGATGATGCTGGTACTGCTCCGACCCCCCCCCCCCACCTTCCCCCGGCAGCCGCGGCAGTAGTGCGTGAGCGCTGAGGAACCCCCGGTCAGACTGTCAAAGAGGGACGATGCCGCACATGGCAGCGGCCAACTGACTACGGAGGATTTTCCCCATAGTATTTGAGTTTGTCCTCCCTTCAATAGCTGGGAAAAAAGGCTCCCATTTTGGACCGGTAGCGAGAGTCCAAAAGGGTGGAGAGCCAGAGTCATCCCTCTGCCGGATGCTGGACTATTCGGCTGTCACTAGCCAGGCAAATCAGCATGCTGCGGGCCATCTGCACAAGTGACTCTGAGGGGCTCCCTGCCTCCATCTCCACTGTATACTGCCACGTAGCTTGCGAGTCATCTGCCTCGTCTTCCTCATCTCCCTCTACCTCCTTCAGCTGCTCCTCGCCTCCTCTCTTGTCACCTGGGTAGAAAACCACTCATTTCACCAGACATGCTTCTGCTCCAATGTCCTCCTCCCCTCCATTCATCCCCAGCGTACATCATGTGGCCTGCGGATGTAGTCCCGCCACATCTCCAGTCCCCTGCCCAGTACAGATTTTTCAGCATCTGTTTCCAGGACATAAAGCAGTGGAATGACGTTATTCATCCCGTAGTCCGTGGCGACTGAGAAATAACGTGCCTCCTCGAATGGACTCGACAAGCGGCAGGTGTCACCATGAGCTGCACTGGCTGACATCAAGTTACACAGGGGAGTACTCCTGTCCTGCCTGGATCATCAAAAAATCGTCTAATGGCCTTATCTCTGTTCATACAGTCCGGTCCAACAAGTGTCATTCTGGAATTCACGGGGTGGAAACATCGTCATACAAAGTGTGTTGGGGGAGGCCCGTTTCTGTTCTGCCGCTGCAAATCTCGAGGAAGGTGTTCCTGGCTTTGTAGGATGGATAAAGTGCATGCACAGTGTCCTGGCCATTTTTCCTCAGAAACTCTGAAGATCGTGGAAGACATTTAGGAACCTTCACAGCAAGATGGAACACGTGCGCCATGCAGAGCGCATGGACCATCCCTCCTCGTGCAATGCGGACACAATGTTCCTCCCTTGTCCGTACACCATGGTTTCCGATTTGCAGTTGCCGTGCGAAAGCCACACATCGATTTTCTTGCTCGCATACGCGGAGCAGTTCCTCCTGTGTGACTTCGTTCACCGAGGCAAGCCAGGTGTAGAACGGCATGACACTGCTGTGCCCTACACATGTTGGTAGAATGGAGCAGTACTTTGTGGAGGCTGAAGATGGTGGTGGTGTGGAGGAGAGGAGGCGGACATTGGCGCCGTGCAGCAGTTTGGACAATTGTGGAGGAGAAAGCGGCCGTCTCCTGTCAAATTGTTGTGTGGCCTGGCCGGAACACATTCGACCCAGTGGGCGAAATGGACATGTACTGGCCCTGACCATAGTTACAGCTCCATACGTCCGCTGCTTGACCGTGCAGACTGGAACCACAACCGTTAATCTCAACAGGACTGGCCCATCTTTCTGTTCTACAATTTATGAAGTGCTGGTACTGCCCTTTTTTTGGAAAGAAATTACGCTTGGTACTCTCCATCTCGGCTCCGGCACACAGCCATGAGGTTCCTTGTGAACGTGCAGAGTCACCATTTGAAAAGGGAGGTGACTGCACATCAACACTGGAAAGGAGTACGGTCAGCTTCTGGCAACCCTAGGATGGTTGGAGGCATACTTTTGCTCTTTGCAATCGCCTCGCTGAACAATGCTTGCCTATGAGTAGCAAGTGAGCAGTATCTATCGACCTGGTGATATGATTTACAAGAGAAACAGCTCCCTTCTGCAGATGGTGGTGAGCCTTGACTGGCTGCAATGGCATGGCTGCCACTGGGCCTGCTGCGCTGCGCAGCAGGATGGACCCCACCACATCTGAGCACGTTTCTCCCCAGGCCGCCGATTGTGACGCTTCATGTGTTGACGCAGGGCCGTGTTGCTAACGTTAGCGTCCCTGCCCACCTTCACATTTCAGCTTACTGAATCTACATAGTACCCATATGCGGCACCTCGTGTCTTAGCAAATGACTGCCCACACAACACCGAGAATTGGATTTTAACCCGCCAATGCTCCGCACTGAGTGCCTACTGCGCCGCCGCCCGGGGTCGCTGAGCCTATGTGCCTAACTTTTCTTGGACCTGCGCAGCGGGTTTTTTTACCCCGTGGCCTCTTGGCTCCGACCTCAGACACTGCTGCACCTGCGACTCATCACGGCCACACGACCCACTTGCTGGCTGCGACCGCTGCCTGACGCGAAATCTGACGCCCTCTTCTCCTGACGATGATGAAGCCTGCCTCACCCAGCTCCCAAGTGCGGGTCGGCTACATCATCATCTATTTGTGTTTTTCATCGTCAACTGCTGTCCTCATCACCGGTCTTGGTATGCAGAAGGCTGACCCCCCACAACATGACCTCCCATGCCACTCTCAAACATCAATACTTTGCCGCCTACTGCAAGAAGCAGGATATTGGCCCCATTACTTTTCACTGCCAAGTAGCTCTGACTGCCCTCCTCAAATTGTTCATCAACCTCGCTATAATAGTGGTGCTGAGCCCAGACCAAAAAAAAAAAACCTAGTAGATATCTAGCAGAGGGGAACCGGATGGATCAGAAGCGTGTTGAGGACAGTGAAGGGCCCCCGCCCCCCCCCGGGCCATGCCAAAATAAGGGTTGTGTCTGAATTCCCCCCCGACTCTTGGCGGGGTTGTCAGATGTCTCGGGGAGGAAGTGGATGCCCTATCAACCAATCAAGAACCGGGGGTTGTAGTCAGCACCGGGGGCCCTAGAGAAGCGCGTTGTGGCCTCACCGAGTGACCCATGCTGGAAGCCCCCTTTGTTGTGCTGAAAAACCCTGGGCCGCTCCAGGAATTTTGTCCCCCCTGCCACTTGAGGTAAAGGCCTGCCCCCTCTCTGTCTGACTCCGTTTGTTCAAAAATGTAAGCATGTTTAATGAAGATTTTTAATTAAAAAATAAACCCCCGATTAAATGCAAAAAACTCATAAGAAGTTTGGGAAACCCCTTGGTTAAAAATTGCGCTTCACAAATGGGCGGGAAAAAATTTTATTATTTTTTTGTGTTTAAAAAACTCTGTGTATTTTACTGAATATAAAACCAAAAACAGGCTTAATTAACCTTGGATATGAATTTTGCTACGAATTTTTCTGTGGCGGGTAAAAAGAAAGTTTCTTTTCTGGTGCAACTGCAAAAAAACTTAGTTCCCCCTGGATGTAAATTGCGCCAAAAAATTTGAGCCCCCAAAAAATACTATTTGTAGATTTTAAAATTGCGGGTTTTTTACGCCACACAAAAAGAGATAAAATTGAAAATTAAACCCTTTTATTGTGATTGGCTACGGGAAAAAAAAGAAATTATTTTGGGGTGAAAATGCCTTTTTTGGGGCCCAGCCCCCAGCAAAACCGCTTAATTTAAACCCCCTGGTTTAAATTGCCCCCAAAGAATTGAGCCACCACAAAGGGACAGTTTGTAGCGTTTTAAAATGCGGTTTTTTTACCCCACACAACAAGAGTAAAATTTGAATTTACCTTTTTTTGTGAATTTAGGCTACAGGAAAAAATTATATTTTTGGCGGTGAAAAAGAGGGTTTTTTGGGCACCACGCTGAAAAAACAGCGCTTAATTAACCCGGGGATGTAAATTGCGCCAAAAAATTTGAGCCACCAAAACCTAGTTTGTAGCGGTTACAATGCGGTTTTTTTTACGCACACAAAAAGAGTAAATTGTAATTAACCTTTGTTGTGAATTAGGCTCGGAAAAAAATTTTTAATATTTTTGGGGTAAAAAATGGTTTCTTGGGGGTCACCACAGCTAAAAAACAAGCTTTTTTAAACCCCTGGATGAAATTGCCCCAAGGATTGAGCCACCAAAAACTACTGCTTTGTAGGTTTTACAATGCGGTTTTTTTACCCTCAACAAAAGATAAATTATAAAACCTTTGCTTGTAAATTAGGTACGGGAAAAAATTTTATTATTTTGGCGGTAAAATGACGGTTTTTTGGGAGTCCCCACAGCTAAAAACAACGTTTAATTTAAACCCCCGGATTAAATTGCGCCAAAGAATTGAGACCCCCAAAACTATAGCTTTGTAGGGGTTTTACAATGCGGTGTTTTTTTACCCCCCACAAAACAAGAGAAAAAATTGAAAATTAACCCTTTGCTTGTAATTTAGGTACGGGGAAAAATGTAATATTTTGGGGAAAATGACGGTTTCTTGGAGTCCCCCACAGCGAAAAAAAACGTTTAAATTTAAACCCCTGGATGAAAATTGCCCCAAAAGAATTTGAGCCACCACAAACTACTAGCTTTGTAGCTGTTACAATGGGGGGTTTTTTTTTCGCCAACAAAAAAGGGGAAAAAATTGAAATTTAAACCCTTTTGCTTGTGAATTGGGCTCAGGAAAAATTTAATTTTGGCGGTTGAAAAATGACGGTTTTTGGAGTCCCCAATGAATAACAACGCTTAATTAACCCGGGATGTTTTGCGCCAAAAAATTGAGCAGCCAAAAATAAAGGGGGTATTTGTTTTTAAAAAAACGCTGTTTTTTAAAAAAGAAAAAAAAAGGGAAAGGTTTAGTTTCCCCCCTTGGAATTCAATGTGCTGTGGCAAAAGGTTTTAAAATTTATGCAGTGCAGGGAGCACATGGTTTTTAGACCCAATTACCGGGGGCGTTGTAGGGTCCCAAAACACCCGGGGGCCCGGGGGCCCTGTGTTGGTTTTGCTCGAGGGGGGTTTCAAACATGTTTTTTTACGCCCCATGAAACCGGGGGCATGTGTTTTTACAGAGAAAAAACTGGGGCCATGCTTTCCCTAAAGTCCCACTAATATTATTCCCCCAAAGGTAATCGTTGTTCGTGACAGCTTGAGTTAAACCATAATGTGGGCCGTTTCGGTCATTAAAAGCGCATTCCCCGTCAAAGTAGGGACCAACTTAAATCGGGATCATACACGTTTTTTTTTTGGGGGGTATAGCGTGTTTTTAATGCACCTAAATGGCCCCCACAATTTGGGTAAAACATAGCAGTGGGGGCTTGATTACCTGTTTTCCTGCCACAAACCCGCCCGTAAAATAAATGACCTGCCATTCTTTCTGGGAAAGTGAAGATGGATGGGAGGGGCCGGAGCGCTGCGAAAACACGCTGGGAGCCGTTTTCTTCCCAAAAGGAGGGGTTTAGCTGGGGGCCGGTCCGTGCCCATGCGCTGTGGGGAACGCCTTTAGGGCAGAAAACCCGTGTGTTTTGGAAGACTACTGTTCGGTGTATTTCCAGGTACGGGGGGGGGGGGGTGCGGTCCATTCACTTCCACTTTCAGTGCTGTAAGTGCTACTTTCTCCCCCGTTGTGCAAAATGTGTGTATTGTACACAGGGGGAAAGGGGATGTAATTAAGCTCTGTAGAACTATGAAATCACAGTAATTGCGGCGGCATGTCGGGGGTTTGATGCAAAAACGGCATGAATGGTCCCGCAGTTTACGCGTGTGAAAAGGCCTTAGTCTGGTGCGCAGCAAAAATCAAAGAACCCGACTAATGAAGATTAAAAAAATTTTTTTTTTCAAATATAATTCTCTCAGGTTCATGTTTAATGTAAGGGGATTTCAATGGGTAATTGCAGTAATCCATAGCTTCCCCTAGGAACTATGGATTAACGTCCCCCTCCCCCCGTGTACAATACGATCGTATTGATGCGCGGGGAAAATTGACTGTAAAGATTTTTATGGGGGGGCAGGGTGTTTTCCCCCTCCCCGGGTTTGAGAAAAGTTTGATGCGCGAGCTCCCGAAGCACACGTGTATTGCAGCACGTTCTGACACTACAATACACGGGGACATGCCTAAACACACAGGAGGATTTTTGTTTTGTATGTGAATAGGTGATTTGTGGTAGTGTGTGTATACACAAATATACATACACACACCGGGGGTTCATGCATACACATACGGGGATACAAAACCCCCCAATACAGGCATACACCACATACGTGCAAACCAACATACAGGCATAACACACATGAAACATTTATCAACACAGACCTTATACAAACAAACATACACATTTTAATACACATACATTATCAGTTCACATTCCGAACATTATTTTTTTCCCCCCCTTATTACACTACTTAAAATTATTGTTCGGCACTGAGGCTCCCCATCACTTTTGTGGTTGGTCCCGAGATAGGGGGCGCAGCGGGGGGAAGCCTTTCAGGCTGGACAGCGGCTGCTTCCTGACTCCTTCACATGTGGCGGCGCCCCCCCCCCCTCCCCGTCCCGTCACCCGACAGTCGCCCTCCCCTCGCTGCCCGCCATAGCGCTGCTCCTGAAATTTTAGAGCGTCCCCGGGGACGCACAGAAGTGCAAAGCTTGTCGGCGTACAGGTCACAGTAATGACCTGGGAAAGGATTTTTTGAGACTCGGGGGGACAGGGAGTCTGGTCCGGGGCTTGTGCCCCCGAACAAAACTACCTGCGGCCCCTGTCAATAAAACCCCAAAAAAAGCAGAATAAACGTTAAGAGAAGAGTCTCTGAGACAAGTGAACACCCCAAAAAATCGCTGTTAAAAAAACGTTCTTCGTAACTCAGCCCCACAGACCTTCCCTGTCTAAAATTTAGAGTGGTACAGCCCCAGCGCGCACCCGGACTTATTAGTGCGGTGACGTCACAGAAACCCGCCGGTCTTTGATAGGTTCATCTTGCACATTTTATGCAGGCTATGCCCTCTTTCTCCCCGAAATTTTTTGCCCCATTTTAAACATGTGCTTCCCGCCATTTTTCAATGAAAAGCCACTTGTTCCCCCCCTTTCCCCCCCCTTGACTTGTTTAGAACCCAAGTTTTTTTCGAAAATTTAACGAATTTCCCCTTTGTTAGAATCAAATTCCCCCCATCTATAGAGATCTATCCTCTGGGACTATTTAGCTGATTCAAGGCTGAGGTCTCTTCAGAGCCTTTCCTGCACAGTGGTGTGCAGTCACATACTATACAGGATCTGCAGGGAATCTCCATTTAAATACATTTGACTAGCTGTAGTTCCCAGCCAGGTGGTCTAGAGCATCGCTGTACAGAGAAAACAGTAAAAGGTCTGCAGCACTGAATTATCAATGAAGCCAATTTTATTTTCAGATTGTGGAAGGATCTAAAACTATGATCTCCACAATCATAATGTAATGACTAGAGATGATCGAACCCTAAAAAGTTTGAGTTCGAAGTTGGAGTCAAACTCGAACTTCGAACCCCATTAAAGTCAATGGGAGAAGATGTTCGGGTTAATTTTTATAGCTATACAGGTGAGAAGCTGTAATTACCATCCATAACACTACACCAACACTAGGCGCATTATGCGCTGGGCACGACACATTGAAATGCGCCTAAAAATGATAGGCCTCCATAACACATAGCATATTATTGGTAGTGTTTGGAATGCGCCTATTGAGGCACATTGCGCATGGAGGCGCATAACATATCATTACTAGTTTATAGGCGATATTACATAAATTAGTGTTGATATGTTATGCACCTCCGTACACAACGCGCCTCGATAGGCACATTATTTATACTACCAATGATGTGCTATGTGCCTCAATTTGCACAAATCATGGCATATAGCATATCATTGTTAGTGTATGTAATGCACCTATTGAGGTGCAGAACATATCATTGCTAGTTTATGTAATACGCCTATCGCCTATAAACTAGTAATGATATGTTTTGCGCCTCCGTGCGCAATGCACCTCGATAGATGCATTACATACACTACCAATGATTTGCTATGTGCCGCGCTTTCTGCTATGCGCCTACAAAGGTGCAATGCACCTTTTTAGGAACATTATGTTTACTATGCAAGGTATATCTGACGCCAGATTTTTGAGAGGATCGTACTTTCAGGCGCACTTTACACTGATTTAATGCACCTAAAATCTATTAAAATAGCATGTTAAACGTGATGTAGAACGCGAACATTTACTTGAACGAATAGTAAAATGTTCAGTTTGGCTCGAGTTTGACTCGAACTTAACTTTTCTCGAACGGTTCAATCAACACTAGTAATAACGTATCCTCGTGATATTTATTAATAATTTTTTTATATTAGGAAACACCCCAGTAAGATAAGAGGAGGCATTTTTAACAATCATCACCCACCAATGTATGCACTAAGTAACCCTAGAAGGAGGCATGTCTGCACAACAGCTCTTGAAAATAATAGAAGCAATGTGTCTGTCTATCTATCTATCTATCTATCTATCTATCTATCTATCTATCTATCTATCTATCTATCTATTTATACATGTAATTTTTTTAAGTTTAGACTGTCTAATTGGGAGGGATCTTTGTACTGCTGACATGACTCAAGTAAAACAGATTTACATTCTAAATCTAAACTTCCCTCATGCCCCTGACAGCAACACATGTCGGAAATAATGCAATGATCTCAGAATCACCATCTCAAAGAAAGCATTCCTCTCAGGATCTCTCAGAGATATTGAATTGTCTTATAAAAGTATTTATAAATGACAAGATAGCTGTACTTCAGTTCAGTTCAATAGAACTAAAGTTCTTTTGGCTAAAGTAGCAGGAGGGATACAATGATTTTATCTAATCGCCTATGCCGCTGTATTTTCTAGACCAGAAGCCTAGGGTCTAAACCCTAGGCTTCTGGTCTAGGATATACCAGGAACAATGTTCCAGCATAGGCGATGTGATGACGTCATGCCTTGGACACTAGCTCCTGGAGTTAGCTGTTCAGCAGTAGAACGGGGAGAGGTGAGGTTCTTTCTTTATTTTGCTCTAATCAATCATAGGGGCTATATAGCTACCTATCTACATTGAGCTACATATCTACAGGGGGCTGTACATATAACTACAGAGGGATGTTTACCTACCTATCTACAGGGGGCTATATACAACTACAAGGGCTGTTTACCTAACTATGTACAGAGATCTTTATATATACCTACTATAAGCTATATATCTGCCTATTTACAGTGGGCTGTATACCTACCCATCTACAGGGAGCTTTATACTTACAGGAGGCTGTATATATTACTTTCTTCAGGGCGATATATACTATACAGGGGGATATATATTCCTACAGGTCAATGTTTACATATATACTGGGGGCTTTATACCTACAGGAGACTGTATACCTTCCTGTCTACAGGGGGCTATATACCTACATGGGGCTATACATACTGTACCGACTGTATACCTATACCTATACCTACAGGGGGTTTATATCTACAGGAAGTTGTATACCTATCTACCTACAGAGGGCATATATATATATATATATATCACTACCTACAGGGTGTTGTATATCTACCTAAAGGGGGCATAAATACCTACCATCTACAGGAGGCTGTACACTCACCAATCTACCTACAGGTGGCATATATACCTACCTACAGTGGGCCTATAAACATACCTACTGGGGGTCTATATACCTATAAAATAGGGGACATATATACCTCCCTACTTAATGGGGGGTCTATATACCTACTTACTTAATGGGCGGAAATATTTTATACT